>SMGU01001447.1:0-19797 GCA_004348175.1 Puccinia novopanici
ACAAGGGAGGTTGGCGGATTGTCCTTTTTGTGATCCTCCATGTTTTGGCGGGATTTTTTCAGTGTCTTCTTCTTCTTCAATAAGGATTTGTGCCGTGTTGAGAGATGAGGACTGGCTGATGCTTGATGCTATAAATAGGACTGACTACGAAACCATAGCGTTCTCCATCATGATACGCCATTTTGCCTGGTTTTTCAACATGTTTGTTCTTGAAGGATTGCGTTTGTGGTTGGGGTTGAGACAGGGGTTGGGAGAAGTATGGTTCACAAGTTTTTGCAGCCCTGTTTACCCTCCTGCAGTGCGGCTGAGCTAGGTTTTTAACTTTGAATGTCAAAGTTGGGGATTTAAACCGCGGGTTTTACCTGCATTTTTACACTCTGCAGTGGAGTTGCTCTGAGATGAATTTATTCTAGATTTACAGATGACTCAAGAAACGGCAATGGAATGCTTGATCTAGCGCAAAGGTGGCAAGCACAATATTACAATGTGAACAAGAAAGATTCACCTGTTTATAAGGAAGGTGAGGAGGTACTCTTACTGAGGAAATTCATTCAAACTTGTAGGTTTAATTTGAAATTAAATTATTTTTATGTTGGCCTGTTAAAGGTGAGAGGTATGGTAGGGAGTAATGCCATAAGATTGGATATAGAGAAGTAATATCCTAAATTGCATCCTTCACTAATTGTTAAATATTTTAGACCTAATAGTGTGTTAGATAGAGGGACAGCGGATGGTATTAAGGAGAAGTATTATGATGATGGAGAGGTAGTTGATTGGAAGGCTATGGGCGCGGTTTTGGATGTCCGGAAGGTAAGAGGTAACAAGTATCATTATTCAATTTTGTGGAAGAATTTGACAGTGGCTAATGATACTTTGATCTCTCAAGACCATATACTGCAAAATTTATAATCATATATGGAAACATTTAAGGTAAAGCATGAAAACTTTTATTCTAAAATAAGAAGAAGACAGTACAGACAAGCACAAGTTAGGGTATATGGTGAGTCTATTTTGTAACAGACAAGTGAATTTATTAATAATGATAGGTCCATTTGTCTGTGCAGTTAGATTATCTAATATTGTAGTCTGTGCACCTTTCTTGTCATCAGAAGAGCGGATCATTGTTCCCCTTATCTTTCTTCTTTTCTTTTCTCATGTTGCTATCTTTGTTTTCTTGGTTTCATTATAAAAAAACTCAAAGTATAAGACTCTTATAAATAAAAACCTTTGAAACAAATCAAATTCCTGAAACTTGTAAATCCTAAGCTAGACAATCTACTTCTTTGGAGTAGATTCAAAGTCATTTTCAAACTAGGTTTAGTAGGATATTATAATCACTCTAGCTTAACAATCTAACCTCTTGGGAAGATTCATTGTCATTGGCTGATAGAGTTTGGAGTAGAAGGGAGAGCTTCACACAACCATTGTCTTCAGTTACTTGTATGCACAGCAAAGATCAAAAAAAAATCACCTTTAAGGAGCTGCTTTGCTGCTTCTAAAGGATTGAATTCTGTTGAAAATTCACTCATCGACCTTTTTTCCTTTCCTTTTTTTTATATACATGTCACTCATTTTTCTCTCCGGTCACACAAATGTTATTGCTTATTCAAAATAATCTTGTCCAAACAGCCCACAACTTGGCCTCAGTTGTACTTAGCCTATTTAATCATCCTCAGGCTTCTGAATAAAAAAATTATCAGTTCTGACCACACTGTTCCTGGTGTTGGCACTTGAGCCCCAACACTCAGCACTCTTTGCTTTGGCACATTTAGCCCCAAAGAATGAGTTGATAGGTCCCTTTAACAGACATTGTCTGTTCTTATTATTTTTATAAAAAATATCTTCCCCCTTGACAACACTGTTATTCAATAAATTCGCAAGCAGTTAAAAACCTCCGGCAAACTTTGAGCCAGGCTAACTTTGTGGTCGTCCCTAGAGGAGAGGCTAGGTACATTTTAATAAATTTGATCTGTGACCCACAGCTTTGCAATGCGCTTTGTGAAGGTGCAACCTACCCTGATGTCCTCATGATGCCAGGAAGGGTGGCACCCTCAATTTGGGGGGTTGTGTGTTGAAGACCCTTTAGACTTTGGGAAGGGCTATATCCAGTGATTAAGTTAGCCATCATGCAGATGAGAGTTTCTCACATTTTCCAAGCACCTGTGTTATGTTATGTACTGGGCCTCCATGAGGCCTGGTTATACAAATGGGTTGATGATTGCATAATATCACTGCTTCCAAACAGGGCCTTATTTATTACCAAATTTAAATTGGATTCCTCCCTTATGATGAGTGGGTATCCTATCTTTGGACTGTGTTCCAAGACCTCCATTTTGAGAGAATCTGTTCAGGTAGAGACAACAATGATGATTTTCTATTGCCAGCTCACTGCACCTCATAACCCACCTATGGCACTATCTACTTCTGCCTCAGGCCATCTGTTACAAGACCTGGAAGCTTTGGTGATATTCTGGCTTATGGGGGCATGCATGCTCTTTTGTTCACTGAAGGCTATTATTGTACTAGCAGGATTTGACCAAGCAGCTGCCTTGTTCATGGGTATAATGGGACAGTAACAGAAGCTTTTCTTCTGACTGGGCTGCATAGAAACCCAGTTGAGCTGGAGTCATGCATACTGATCAGAACTCCTTTCCTTCCAGCTTCTTGATTCTGAGGGTTGTTTGTTTCATGTGTTACTTGCGGGTATAAATTACATCTTTCTTTCCCATGAATGCCATATTTCACCCATTGAATATATATGCTGCTCCAGCTGAGTCGCACCCACCATTCAGGGTGTCCCCTAAACAGGGTGGTGTCAGGAATATGGGAAAGGGGGGATAGATAAGTGTGAGTGTTTTCGATCGAGTGGTGCCGGGAGTGCTGGAGTGGATAGGTGCTTCATGAAGGGATTGTTCATGCACGGACCCTCGCTTCACCCTTTATGGCGAGCATGTATCAGCTGGATTGAGAAGGCAGAGAGGGTCTGTCTGTCGAAGCTTTGCGGCTGCCCAACCCTAATAAGCGAGCCCCCGCCTGCAGAGTGGTGGTCTGTGCTGTAACATGTATGTACGACTGAATGGTGACTGTCTGTGTCTGTACAGGACCGAGTCCTGCTCACTGACCGACTCTCGTCCCCGGCCACTTTTAATATAACTCAATCCCTCCCCCCTGCTGCTTGCCCACACCACGACCAAGTGAAAAAAACCATCTCCACCGTTTCCTTTTTTCTCTTAAAACTTGTTTCAAGTTGACTGAATAATATTTCTCTCTGACCCTCATTACCACCTCATCACTACGTCCTTCCTTTCCCCTGCTCGCTCCATCCAACTCCTTCCCTCCCTCATCCGCTGTTCACATCACTCATACCACCCTCACGTTTACAATGTCTTCCGCCGAAGTCTCTGCTCCTGTCATCTCCGAGCCTACCGCGGCTCCTGCCACTCAAGCTGAGTCCACCCCTACCGTCGAGGCTGCCGCCCCCGCCGCAGAGCTTGCATCCGACGCCTCCGCCGCCCCCGCCGATCAACCCGCTACCAACGTCCCTGAAGCTGCCGTAGCTGCTCCAGCCGTCAGTCCTCATCTCATTCCTTCCCTCATTCTTTCACGCGCAGCTTACCATGTCATCATCTCTTGTTAGGCTGCTGAATCAGCTCCGGTTGACCAACCCCAAGCCGCCGAGGACGCAAAGGTCGAAGAAAAGAAGGAGAAGAAGCAAGGTCGCAAGCCCTTCGCTGACCTTCTTAACAAAATCCTCAAAGTAAGCTGCTTTCTTGCTTGACTTGATGCGCTGTACGGAAACATTTACTCATGATTACGTTATTTTAATAGCCTAACCCTCAAGAAAGATACTCTACCGAGAAGAAGGGTGAAACTGAGGCTGCCCCCGCTGTGGAAGAAGCTGCCCCCGAAGCCGCAGCACCGTGAGTATTATCACTTGGCTTTCCGTTGACTTCTGTTTTCCCCCCACTGAACCAGTTAATAATATCTTTTCAGGGCTATTGAAACCCCTGCCGCTGAACCTGAAGTGCCTGCTGCAGCGCCCGAGGCCGCCGCAGCTGTTGATGCTCCTGCTGAAGCTGCCACAGCAGAAGACAACACCAAGGATGTCTCTACTCCCCGCAAGGAACGTGGCAACATCCTTGACAAAATAACCGCATTTGTCATGAAGCCCAAGAGCCCCAAAGGCAAGAAGTCTGACGCTCCTAAGGATGACGTCGAGGTACCCACCAACACGGAGGCCGATGCTGCTGATGTCGCCGCTCCCGACACTCAAGTTGCCGAAGTACGTACCTCTCCTGAACCTTGTTATTCAACACAGTGCTTATATTCTGCATTTCGCCATAGTCTGCTACTCCCGCTACTCCCCCAGCTCCTGTTGCTGACGCCATCGAGGCGCCTGTTGTTGAGGCTGCTGCACACGCTGAAGCTCCCGAGGAGGCCAAGGTTGAGAAGAAGGAGAAAACTCCCAAAGTCAGTCCTCTCTTTTCGATTATCTTGGCTCAACCTCTTCTCACCTTGCTCCCCTTTCAGGACTTGGCCAAGATGGCTCGTCGATTTAGTGGACGTTTATTTGGCGGCGAGAAGAAGAAGGACGCTTCCAAGAAGCCAGACCCCACTCAGGAGGAGATTCAGGCAGCCGCACAAGCCGCGGACCCAGTGGAGGTAAGTATTTTCCCTTCCCCTACTTCTGCGCGGGATTGTTACTCACCACGTTACTACTTTCTTGTTAGACTCCTGCTGTTTCTGATGCCGCGCCCCAAATCCCCGCGGATACAACCCCTGAGGTGACGCAAGCTGCTGCCGAACCAGCCCCAGTGATTGCCGCCACCGCATGATGCATTCCATCCTAGTTCCCGACCACTTTTGTTTCCTAATCTTCCAGCCATCCACTAATCATCTCCGCCATACCTCATCTCGTCTCATCAACATTTCTCACCTATCCTTGGCTGTGGACAAATATCGAACTTGATGCCTATGGTCACTTGTGCTGTGCGACCTACGCTTTTCAGCTTTGCCAGTAAATCCATCGTGACAGCGCGCGAACCTTTGCTGGCTGTTTTCTTTTCTCCTTTCCTTTTTTTTTTTTTTTTTTTTGGCCATCTTGGATCCACGTGATAATTGCCTTTGTTATATGTTTTGATTTTGTGTTTATCTATCTTTTGCAACTATGCACAACCTCCAGTCACTCGTGCACACCGTAGTAACCGTATTGTCCATTTTCTCGAATTCTCTCATTCATTCTTGCACACTTGATAAACACGACACCTTTTCGTCAGATATTACCGAATGGTTTGCTTTGGTCGTTTCCGCGCTTTCCCTTGGGTGACATTGCAGTAACTTAATTGCTCGGTAGCTCTCCACTGGAAGTCCACTTGGCTCTCTCACCAGTACATGTCACCCCCAAGCCCCTCAATCAAAGTAGGATACTGCTAGTACATAGCCCTCCCGAAGCCTACTTGCCCTTGCGACAGCCAAAGGGTAGGAATGAGAGGCACACCAGTGATTCATTTGCAAACGGAGTTACAATTGATGGCATCAACCGATACAAACACAAGAAAAGAGGTAATCAACAAAAACAAAAGGTCAAAGTCACAAACAAACGTGCAGCAGAACGACAACCAAGGATTTTGAACCTTCACTTGAAACAATGGGGAGAGGAAACTGAGTGGGGATGCTGCTGTCATGTCAAACTAGCAAGTTGGGGCTTTCTCTATAGATTCCCGCGAACTGCTTTATCAATACATTCAGCTACATATTCAACGTTGGAAGAATTCAATCCACTACCAGGTTATCATTAAAATAGCGGCATTTCATCAGCAATCATGGAATACTTCAACTTTGGTTTTATAGATAGCTACTTACGCCATCGAAATTCGACCGTTACCCGTCATGTAAATGTGAGCATTCTTGACCATCTTTTCGGCTTGAGGGGGCGTCAACCCAGTGAACCTAATCATAAACAAAGAGAGAGAGAGAGAAAAACATCACGTCAATGTTTATTGTGATGTATGAGCCAAGAGCGTCAGAAGACAACTAACGAAAACATGCCAATCTGTCGAGTTATGTGTTCCCAAGAGCCGGGAGTTTTGAATTTATTCTCGAGTAAGTCACGTAGCTTTTTGCGCATATCGATAATCCGATCGGCCATGGTGCTGACATCTTTCTTCCATTGTTCGAAATGGTGTGGCTCATTCAGAATTTTAGAAACCTAGAGAATAAATCATCAGGGACAAAAAGAAGGACAATCAGATACAAAGTTGCACTTGAATTCCAAATCACGTTAAACTCAACGATTCGAGCGCCATAAGCAGGAGGATTAGATATTTCACTGCGCTGCAAAACACTAATCTGACTCTGTATTCGACTGGTCTCGTCTTGATCTTTTCCGACGAGGGTCAAACACCCAATTCGTTCCCCATAAAGTCCGGCATTCTTCGCAAAACTCTGACAGACCAAGAGCGGAATCTTACGATCGACAAAATGCCGGACTGCCCAGGCATCGTTATCCAGGTCACCAGACGCAAAACCTTGGTACGCACAATCGAAGAAGGCATAGTGACCCTTAGATAGGAAGATGTTGGCCAGCTCTTGCCATTGTTCGCGAGTGGGATCTACCCCCGTGGGGTTGTGTGCACAGGCGTGCAACAAAAATACCGACATAGATGGGGCTGCATTCAAGGCATTGACAAATGCTTGGTAGTCTAAACCGATCGTCTTAGGATCGTAGTATGGGTAATCTTTGGTAGCAAGACCCAAGTTGGCGAAAATTGCTTTATGGTTTCCTAAAAAAAAAAAAAAAAAAAATTGTAATTATAGAGTCAGGTGTCTTATTATGAATAAGTGAGATTCTAGAGAATGATGATTGTCCTCACCCCATGTGGGATTGGAAAGGTAGACTACTCGCTGATCAGCAGGCAGGCTTTGCCAGGGTTGATAGAACTTGGCCAAGAATAGACCGCCTAAATGGTTTGCGCCTGTACCGGATATCGTCTGAGCCTTAGCCACTCTGTTTGATCAAATCAGTCGGGGATTCAACATGCTTGCTTGACCAAAAAGGTGGATTAGGATTACTCGGAAAAAAAAAGAAAAACTAACCGGTTTTCAGATATGGCTGGACTGTTAGATCCCAAGATTAAGGCTGCACTAGCCGAGGTAAAGGAGGGTAAACCGGTGATGGGCTGGTACTCATGGTCTAGGCTGTCATCTTGAGCCAATTCTTTCTTGACCTGTATAGATGGTTCAAGTATGACGTCAGCTATGCAGTAGCTGATGTATCAAGTCAGAAGGTGATCATTTGTTCAATGGATAAGTGTAAACTGGGGATACAGACCGTTTTAACAACGGGCAAGACCCAAGGTTTACCACTATCGTCCCTGTAAGCACCGACGCCCAGGTTGACTTTGCTCTGGAACTGATCGGCCTTGTAGGCGGCAGTGAGCTGGAAGATGGCATCTGGCGGGGCAAGAGGAAGAGTTGAGAAGATGTTTTGGTGCTGGTTGGATGATGATGACATGGTGATCAGTGGCGCCACTCCAAGTTGCTGGTTGGGATTGAGTTGCGCACAGCAGACGACGACCCAGCGCATACAGCCTCGTTCGGGTTCCCTCCCCCGAAGCAGCCCGATGCTAATGACGTCATCACCGGCGGCGAATCACCGCCCCCCGGGGGTAAAATGGTGCGTCTTTATTTAGGAGTCGTTGAGCAATTTTTAACTGAATTCCAACATAACAAGATTGGTGGGTATGGACAACACACAAGAAGATCTCCACAACAGATAGTGTCAAAGATTTCTATGATTGAGAGGGCACTGGCGATGTCAAGACTTGTGCACACCGAACACAAACTGGACAATTTTCCTCGACCGTGAACTTCCAGCATCTCGGACATTTGGATCTCCAAGCAGGAACGATAAACATTTTAACTAAATCTCACAAATAAACAATAACAAGAGATATTTCAATTACTGAACTCAACAGCTAATTCCCGAGACTTGAATCAACTTACGCATCGAGTCTTGACGCCTGAATTCGAATTCATGTTGCCAAGCAGGTGCGGCAATGTTGAGAACGGTATGGGTCACACTAGCCGTCTTGCAAACTGATGCATCTGACAAGCCGAACAACCGAGGTAATAAACTATCTGAACATACATTATTATCAACCCAGGAAAAAAAAAATCAGCCAAAAAAATAGTGCAGCATTAAGAAATTGACCCTCCAACAAAACGTACCATGTTTGATTAAAGTTTCAGCCAAATCGTTTGGTGCTTTCCCCATCATCAGATTGGAAATATCAATCACTAATTCCACCTCTTCCAAAGACCGAAGTTGTCTATTACAATTACACACGGAAATCAGGTACCCCTCAAACGTCAAGTTACTTAGACAACCGTTGAAAGGGACAGATTATGTGCTTACTTGGCTTGTCTCAAAACCTCTGCCTCACGCATGATCGAATCCCTGATAGAGATCAAGAATTCCATTTGCTTGGCTACTTCCGAATCTTTCCAGGTGTCACGCTAGCGATCAAATTAAAAATAAAGAAATCGGGTGAATAAATAGAGCCCTTGAGGAGGACCGTCGTTCAATTTTTTCCAAAGCTCTTTACATACCAAGGGTGGCCAGCATTCCTCAAAAACACTGGTGGACTGAGATTGATGGGAATGACTAAGAGGGGTTTGATGGGCGGCAATTTCTTCGGCAAGATGGGGTAAGATGGGTGCAATAGAGAGTTTATAGATATTCAAGATCTACAATCAAATGCGAGGTTAAGCCTGTTAGTACCGGAGGTTCAGGCGAACAATAGAGCCACTCACGTTGGTCATCAGATGGAGCACATTTGCGCGTTCCAAATCTTCTTGAGAATTGTTATAAAGGATATCTTTCACGGTTTCGAAATAAAATGCCGATAGCGTTTTCGTTGTAAAGCTGGTTATAAGTTGTACCACTGAAGTACAAAGATAGATGGATGTGGAACGTAAGTACTTCATGAACTGAGAAGACGGGTCATTTGAGAGAAAGGATAGTGATTGACCTTGCTTGAAATCAAGCTCGTTGTAAGCTTGTTGTACTGAGCGCTGGAACTCATACAGGAGATGTAGCATATATTTCTCAATCTGCCCAGATGATTGAATGTTAACTCTTGATTTCCTGAATATAATTTTGGTCATGGTGGAATGTTGACTCACTGGCCCGAAACCCTCGCGAGACACGCCGAATTCACTCGACTTGGAATCTCCATCACGATACACATTGCCAAGTAAGAACCGAGCAGTAGATCTGATCTTCCTAACCACATCTGAGAGTCGTGACAGTTGATCGACCCCAATTGTCACATCTTTGGTAAAATCCACTGAGGCCGTCCAAAACCGCAGAATATCAATTCCGAATCTGGGCGTCTTCGTTGTCTAACTTGGAAACCATCAAGTATTTTTTTTTAAGAAAAAAAAACGGATCGAAACTATCAAGTCAGGATACGTCTTTGGATGAAAATGTCTCACCTCATCTCCATCAATGAGTTCCAGTGGACTGAGCACGTTGCCGCTCGATTTGCTCATTTTTCGACCGTGTTTATCCAAGGTGAATCCATGAGTCACCACTGACTTGTAAACCGGATGATTGTGCTTTTCCGCCTGTGTGGCAGCAATGAAAGTGAGAATCTGAGACTGAAACCATCCTCGGTGCTGATCAGATCCTTCTAGTACCATATCGGCTGGGTTACCATCGGAAGTCAGCCATGACACGCCACTATCAAACCACACATCCATCACGTCGGTTCCCTTTTTGAAATTTCCTGTAACACCAGGTGGGATAAAGTCCTCAATGGGACCCTTCCACCAATGGTCAGTACCGCGGGCCTTTAATACTTCAACGATCCAGCTGACAGATTCGTTGGTTAAGAGTGGTAAATCGGTTTCAATGGAATACAATACTGGGATAGGAACCCCCCACGGGCGCTGGCGAGATATGCACCATTCGGATCGAGACTTGAGAAATGATTCGAGTCGCTTCCTGCTAGCTGGAGGATGGAAGTCGACACCTTCCAACATAGTAAGAGCTGCCTTGCGGATATTTTCAAGTTCAACAAACCACTGACTCGTGATTCTGAAAAGGGTGAATGGATGGTTTGGTTTTGTTGAGAATCCATACCTGACGATTTTTCAGCACTCACTTGGTTAAAATAGGTTTTTTCGTCCTCCAGTCGTATGGATATTTGTGTCGGATTTTAAAATCCTTGCCGATGATCCGATTCTGTTCTTCTAGCATGAAAATGACTTCCGCGTTGCCTTCGTCTAGCGCTGCTTTCCCATGTAGCCTTGAGCTCCATTCCGCAGTACCCCGACAATCAAATTTGCCTTCATCATCAACCACCTCGATCAAAGAGGGGGTTTCTGAAGGGCGCTGGGTTGCCATGAAGTGGGTATAAGCATGGAAGTCTTCTAGTCCATGAGATGGCGCGGTGTGTACTAGGCCACTTCCACTTTCGACTGTGACATGATCTGCACTAAAGATGGGAAGGTCGGAAGATGTAAAATCGTGTCGATATGTGGATGATTCCAGTTCTTCGCCTGTATGTTTATATCAGAGAGAACTAGAGTGCGAGTCAGGGGAACGTGGAGACAAATGGCTTAAGATCCAATGTAATCGAAACTTAACCACCAAGTTCTCCCACCACTTGCAGCTTCACGGGTGTATGTGAAAAGAGATTGTGGAGAGCCTCAAGTCGATCAGTCGCAAAGATCAATACTTCCGGATGAGATGTTTGATCGGGCGATAAGAGTTTCACGAGAGAATATCGCGCAGACTTGCTGATGACGACTGCCTGGGATCTCAAACAAAGAAGCGATTAGCGCGTTGCTGTTTTTTTTTTTAAAAAAAAAGGAGAGAGATGGCCGTACAGCCACCTACCTGATTGGCAATCAGGGTCCATGGGGTTGTAGTCCAAACGACGGCTCTAAGTTTTGGGTTGAAATCCAACTGATCTATTATTTTTTTCAAAGCAGGCGAGGGATGTACGATGTCGAAGGCAGCATAGACTGAACGACTCAGATGGTCGTCACGATATTCGATTTCGGCTTCAGCCAGGGCGGTTCCGGATGAGGGAGAGAAATGAACTGGTTTTCGGTGTCGAGAGATCAGGTTATTCTTGACCATTTCGCCAAACAGTTGGAGTTGTTTGATCTCGTAATCATGATCTTGAAAAGAAAGAGGGAAATACATCAAATCCAGAATCAAGTCATGTGGTTAAGAGGCTGTGATATTAAGCCTACCTAGTGTTCGCCAAGGTTTCTCCCAATCTGTGAGTATGGCTAGACGCTGAAATTGATTGATCTGTAGTTTGATGCCTTCCATCGCAGTTTCTCGAGCCGCCTCGCGAACAAGAACAGGATCGAGTGTTTGAGTATCAGGACAGACGGGACGCAGTGCTTGGATGGCTTTCAGTTCTAAGGGTAAACCATGGCAATCGAATCCAGGTAGGTAGCTGCCAGAATTACGACGGAAGGAGTGATGATGGTCAGAGATGAACAAAGGATGATTCGTCGAAACAATACTGACTTGATTCGATAGCCGTGCAATAGCTTATTTCGGTTAATAATATCTTTTAGGATTTTATTGAGTGCATGTCCTGCAGGGTTGTAAAAAAACGGTCATCAAGATCCAGCTGCTTGTTCTTGGGATGCTTGGGGGAGAAATGCAGCTTGCTGACCCATATGGATGGAACCATTGGCATACGGTGGTCCGTCATGAAGTGTCCAGACTGGTCTCTGAAGTTGATTACTCTGTGCAAGGCGATACTTAGCACTGGCACGATGAATGATTTAATTCTTTATTGACTGACCTGCCATTTCCACAGTAGGTTGGTCGTTCTTTGGCGTAGTTCGTTCTGAGATTGATCTGAGTTGGTACTCCGTAAGGGGAAGTGGGTGATGGGCAGTAGGAGTGTGTGCGAGTATGGCTTGTTGCTGCTTGAGCAGGTAGCGTGTCTTCTGGAGAGCAGCCGCATGGATGGCAGCAGCAGTGATGCGGTTGAGAGCGAAAGGACACTCAAAAAAACATCTCAACTCGCCATCAAAGTACAGTTGGGCCAACACAGAAATGAAACATGCCATGTAGATAACTCAAAAAAAAAAAAAGACTTTCTTTTGTTTAACAATCTATTTTTATAGACACGGGGATCAGAGTCAAGTAGAAAAACCCCGCCCGCTTCACAAGAATCGACTTTTCCTTCTTAATGAGTTATACCAATTTGCTGAATACCTTGGGAGTGGCCTGGTGGAATTATAGAAAAAAGATATCACAGTTGGCATCAGGAATTCGTAAGAACAGAATCTCAACAACATAATAACTTACGCATTCATCAACACAATGCATCAAATGAAAGAGCTCCTCCACACAATCCTCTCCCTTGTCGCCCTTACCCCCCAACACTCGCTCTTGACAATGATCAAAGTGTCGTTTATACTTGGAGCACTTGGATTCCGCACATTCTGTCAATCAATCTCTTTTTTTTCTTCAGTTACATTTCAGAGAATCTTTTAGATCAGGAAGGTAACTTACCCTCACGGATTGCAGGGGCAGGCTAGAATAAGACAGTTGACATAGAGACAGCATCAGTATCGGAACCCGTCATATCAAAATTATATAAGTGCTCACATCCTCAGGGTCTTCGTCATCTTCTTCTGCTTCTTCTTCTGCTTCCTCGCTGTCGGCTGGCTTGGCCTCGGCAGATACCGTCGGAGTAAAGTATTGCGTGATCGTACTGGCCACGTTAGAGCATACCTCGGTGAATGAGGTGGTAGCAGAGTTCGATCCAGTTGGGTTGGTCATGTTGCGCTTGCTGAAGTGGTTTCTGAGTTGAGTTTTAAAAGGTTAACGAACGGTTAATCCCCTTTTGGGTAATACGAACTCGGCCGTCACAGGAGCACCTGCCTCACGCGACGTGGTCCAGTCGACGTCAGCAGCTCAGTCCCCGACGTCCCCCCGTCCTCCGATTGGGCCTCACCAACTCCTCAACCAGGAAACTTGGAAAGTGGACTGCTGGCCGGAGAAGGACGGAGACAATGATAGTTTCATTGCCCATGTAAAGGTGGGCATCATAACTAGAAAACACCATCTTCCCCAGCAAGGAGAGCGGCATATCATGGTGGGAACCACAGAGTCTTATTGGGGAACCAAAAGAAGAAGTGGGAACAAAGATATCCACACAATTTTCAATTCAACTGAAGACAAATCAATAAAACAAAAGCAATGCAATCAAGAATCTAAATTGGAACCGAGCCTAGGAGCTTGCCCACTCAGTTCAGGCGTCCCAATCACCTAGGGTAAATGAATTCTCCGAAAAGAATCTGAAACACCAACAAACAGTTTGTTAGAAGAGGTAAAACAAACACAACCAATCAAAATAATAAAACCCCAACCTGGCTCGAATATTCCGACCCCCAAAAAATCGCCCATCAAATGTTTTCACCGCTTTCCACGCCCCAACCAGCCCAGAATATATGATAAACACTCGCACTCTCTCCGACGCATCCTCCACATCTGATCGCTGAATAATTCGCACAAAACATCGCTCAACCATTCCATGTTTCCTCGCTTCTTCAGCTATTAAAAAAAAAAGAAAAAAAAATAGGTAGATGTAAATGTTATCAGCAAAACAGTAGGGGGTTTTGGTTGTAAAACAATGTCACCAACAGAAAATTGCTGACCAATTTCCGTTGCCAATTCATCATCCACCTCATCCACCGCCACCACATTGGTAAGATACACAATGCGAGTGGGCTCGCCATATCGCATCTTTTCCTCTAAATCTCTCTGCTTTTTCGCCTCATCGATCACCACACCTCTTCCTTTAGCCATCGATCCAATCTTATGTGGTCCCGCAGGTCCAGCCATGCCGGGATCCCCTGGATTATCCTTGCGTTTTTTGTTCCCACCGGGGCCGGTAGTAGCCGCGCTTACTGTCAAAATGCTGGTTCGGCCTGATTCATTCGCTCCCAATCCCTGTCCTTCTTTCCATCCGTACTTATCCATCAATCGCCGAGCGAAGTCGGGCTGCCCAGGACTATACCCTCCTCAAAAAAAAAAAAAAAAAAAAAGATCAGCAATTGGCCCCACTCCTCATGGGCATGATAGTTCGGAGGACTACAATAACATTGAAACGTTCAAAATGGACTGACGCCTTGTTCGAAACCTCGGTTGGGGCTCCCAGAGGGGCAGGTTGTTGATTGGATTGCTGAGGCGCCTGTGGCGCATTGTTAGGTGTCGAAGATTTGACACCATTGAGAGCCGCAAGTTTGGCTGCAATCAATTTGGCTTTGGCTTGGGCCTCTAAGAGTATCGGGGGTGGGTTGGAAGTTGGCGGGGGTGGTACCAAAACAGAGCTCTCTGGTGCATCGGTACCATGTGGAGGAGAACCATCAGATTCTTGTACATTGGAATCCTTTAATCTTTGGAGACGCTCCGCAATCATCTTTGCACGAGCCTGAGCATCAGCGACCGACACAAGGGGTGCTGTGCTACTTGAAGGTGGCTCCACCAATGGAGCTGACTCGGCTATGGTGGCTTCAGCAGACCCTACGAAATGTTGCGGGGGGTGATGAGGTTTACCTTGAGACAAAGCTACTCGACGCGCGTAAGCTTCATCCCCAGTTTCTGCACGCGCGATGGAAGGGACTGGAGCGGCCGAAGAAGAACCCTGATCGGTGTTATCTTTGGTGCTAGGTGCATTGTACTCCGGGGGAGGCGCAAAAAAGTTACCTGAACCAAGCATATAAATGAAGATGCGTCAATGCTATCAAGCGTATTCGGGGTGTGAAAGTAAAAAACCTTACCTCGAGGGGCCGGTCTAGCATCATCACTACCACTACCATCATCATCGGAGCTGTAATACGAGCTCTCAGACATTTCCTCGCGCTCTTGTCGTTGTTGGCGTTGACGTTCAAGGCGCAAGGCTTCACGTCGCTCTTCTCGACGGCGTTTGACAAAGTTCATCCATTCATTCTGAGATTTCAAAGCCAGACCACGGTACAGAAATGGAAGGTATTAGTTCCACATGCCCGAAATTTTCTTTTTAAAAAAACAAGAAAAGGTGAGACAAACGTAATCATTAGGTCGGGCTGGATCATAATCCTCCATGAACAAGATTGCGGGGTCTACTTCACGGCTTTTACCCTTCTTCTTGGACTTGAATCATCAATTAGATTATCATCCAGTAGCTAGATATTTGGGGCCTTCGGGCATGCTGTGTCCCATGGTCAAAAAAGTCATAGGATGGCGTACTTTTTTAGAGTTTCTAGCAGCCTTGAGGGCCAATTTTCGACCGGCCTCTGACTGTGCAAATCCATTGACATCCCCACCGCCACCCGTTCCAAACTCATCGTCAGGTAAGGTTAGAGGTGGCGGCTGCTCTAATTTCTTTTTCAACTTTTGTTAGAGGTACCGGAGTTTTTGGAAGGGAATAGTCCTTTCAGTGTTGTTGTCTCAGCAAGCATTGCCGGGAGTGAATGCTTGAAACCTGGAATGCTGGAGTCAACTTTCTCGATGGAAGATGATGGGTTAAGAGTACCAGCGGGTGCGCCAGAAGCGTTGGAGTTCCCAGGAATGCGCTCCGGGGCATGCGCTGCGAGAAATCCGCCTTTGCGGGCAAATACACTAGGAGCTTTTGAGGTCCGTGGTGTTGGGCTGGAGCATTGAGAGCCGCCTTGGCACGACCAGGAATGTGCAACGTGCGGCTAGTTGGATTACTTGGTGCCACTTCATGATCATCTTCGGGAGAAAAAACGGTAGCGGCGAGACCGGACTTCGTGGAGACTGAACTTGTGGCAGAGAACGGGACCGCGAAAGGCTTGGTGGCCGACTTTGCAGGTTGTTTTCGTATCACCGGTGCAAATCGAAGAGAGGAAGACCATGAAGAAGCTGACGCTTATGGATTAGCAAGCAGTCCAAAAATTGATATCCTAGGATTTTCAAGGATGATTGAGCAGATGTGGAAAATAATCGTAGTAATTGAAAGGAAAGGTTTGATATTATCGAAAGAGAGTTTTGAGATTTAAGACGGGGAGGAGAGGGGAACAATCGAGCAAGGCGAAAATTGGAAGAAAGCGGAGGGGAGTACGGGATTGAGGATGGTGATGATGAAGGGACTTTTAATATGGATATGGGTTCACCTTTAGACTTTTCTTCATCTTTCTTGGTATCGTCCTTCGAGGTGTTGGCGTCGGTGGATGGTACGTCCTGAGTGTCATGAGGGTTGGTTTCGTTTGACACTGTTGCGACCGGTTTGGCAGAGTCCGAGACAGCTTTTTCGGGGCGTCCTCCGTCGATTGCTTCGCCGAATTGGATCCGCCTAAAGAGATCCCAGCGTAGAGGCCACCCCCCCCACCGATCGCTCCGCCGCCTGAGGAGGAGCCAGAGAAGGCCCCAAATTTAAAGCTCATCGGATGTCCAGAGGCTTCCCGTAACGAACAAAAGAGATAGACAACGGAATTTGACCCGGGTCCAATCGATCGATTTCGGGTTTACGTGAGTTTTTCTAGCTGACGCTTGAGATAGAAGAAGTGTGTTGAAGGTGGGCAGTGCGGTTACGGTCAACAGGGCCGAGCCGTGAATGGGTGATGTCCCAGTGGGCTGTCACATCACTGTCATGTGGCCTTTCACCAATCACGACTGCCGGGGGAAGCCGTGGATGTAGTGAGATGTGAGAAAAAGGGAAACAGTTGCACACTGATCACCGCTTGGCTACCAAGTCAGTACTACAACTATCTACTACAGTATATAAAACCCACAACACCCCCCCTAATCCTATAAACATGGCTATAGCTTATAGGATTACTACTAAATTCTTTGCTACTTCCTGGCAGACAATGTTAGCTACCAACTTTCACATAATATCATAGAGAGGATCACAGCTCACACGATTCAGCGGAAACAGATCAGACTAACAGTATTAGTGGCAGTATTTGCAATAGATTCAGGCTGATTTCACATTTATCTGTGTCATGGGGTGTGCAAACTCCATTCCTGGGATATTCCAGGTATGAGAGGTGGATCCAGTTATGCAATGACAATTAGTCTTTTCTCTCGCAAATCTACCACTGACTATAGATTAAGAGTCAAATATGTATACTTTCCACTCTTTGAAAATCATGATTTGAGAATTTTCCTTACAGCTTTTCATTGTTAACACAAGGGGCGCTAAACCTAACCAAGAAGACCTATTGCCTCCACCATCTAAACCAAAACATCCCAAACAAACAAAAGCATACAAATATCTTTTAATTACCCTTCCTCCACTTCCAACCTCACCTGAACCATCTGTTACTCCAGAACAAACACCAACCCCAGATCCATCATCTTCCACCAATCTATTACCAGACCCAGACCCTGTACAACCCCAATTATTTTCCTTGTCCAAACAACCAGACCCATATTTTTTCCCAACCAGATCCCCCAATCCAACACAACTCTCCCGCTCTGTTATCACCACTATCCATTCCTTCCCAATTTCTGTCCCAATTGTTGTACATATTGTCCCAAGATATCACCTTCCTTTTCTCCCATCTTTCCCTGTCTGATAACCCCCCCCCATGGCCTCCACTGAGAATACTACAACACTCCCCAATGATTCCATTGATGTGTCACCCAAGGCCAAATTTTTGTCCAAACCAACAAAGTAAATGGATTCTGTCACCCAGTTACTCCTGGACAGGTCCAACTTTGACAAGTGGAAATGAGATCTTAACCAAGTCATTTTCCTTATCCCCAATCTCATAAACTTCTTTGACAACCCCAAGAATTACTCTAATATTTCCAAAAAAGCCTCATATTCTCTTCTTTTACTTATTTATGTCATGGTCCATGATGAGCTCTCCTACATTGTCAATTGCAAGGACACCGCCACGGAGGCATTCAAAGCAATCCAACTCAATTTCCAAGGTTCAGTCAATTTCTGACAAGTTGAATTTCTCAACCATCTTTTCAATCTTAGATCTTCACCTCCTCCTACTAACATCTCTTCCCTTCAAAACCTTTTCAATAAATTTTTTGATTTATTCTCAAACCTCACCAAAGTGGGAGCTTCCCTTTCCCCCCTTGTTGAATCCCTTTTTCTCCAAATCCTCATTCCACCACCTCCCACCACTTCCCAATCCCAACTCTTTCAAAACATTTCTCTCCAACTCTCAAGTTGTTCTGAGGTCACCACTTACTACATTCAAGTAATAATCAATTCTTATCATGGTTAAACCACTTGATTCAATGCCTCCCCTCCAAACCCACCCCTTACTTCTATTTTACGGACCTATCAACATTCTCCTTCTTCCTCCAGAAATTTGAAATCTTCCACATTCTCAAACAACCAAAAAGGTTCACCAAACTCTTCATCTTCTCACTGCCCTCCTGGTATTCCTTCATCCAAAGATATCCTTGCTGCTTTCAATAACATTTTCCCAAAACAACAGTTGCACATACTGTTCCGGTATGGGCCCCTGGAGCTTGAACTTTCCCATCTTAAAATGGGATGTGTTCCTTCCACCTCCCAACTCAGGTCACCCCGCTTCCGCTTTTTCCCAACCCACCCCGGCCTACCAAAGTGCTCTGGAAATTTGAGCAGTCACTAACAATCAGGTTGCACCGGCAATGGCTGAGGGCACTGTATTGGATTCTGGGGCAACCAACCACATGGGCGGCTCTTTCCATTCCTTTTCTTGTTTAGTTCCCATTAGCCTGCCCATCCAACTGAATCTTGCATTGGACTCTTCCTTGATGCTTGCAACACACAGGGAATAACTGACTGTTTCCATTGGAGCTGGGAAATGGGCAATTCCAGCACTCCTATTCAGCTCTCAAATGACAGGAAAAATCTTTAGTCTTGGCCAGTTTTTCAATTCCAGATTTTCACCCTCTTTCAGTTCCACCGGCAACCTTGTTCTCTCTTCACTGAACTGCACCATAAATACTCAACATGTCAATCATAAATGGACAGTTTTATCCATAAGTAGCATAGATCCTGACACTGAATACCAGCCCAAGCCACATGTTCCTGCTCCATCTGCTCCTCTGCTTGAATCCTATTTTTGGCATTGCTGCCTTGGTCACATTTCCAATGATGTTGTCAAACATTCTCTCAAGAGGTAAACAAAGTTTTTCCAAGATTGGCTCTTGGATTCTTAAATTGAACACTGAATTGTGTCAAGGTGAAGCTGAGAAGAGTGCTGATCAATTTTGATCAGAGAAGCAGATCAAATGACGATAAAGAAGAAGTGGTGTTGGCCAAGAAGCAAAGTGAACCAGATTACTGAGCAGATAAACTGAGAGAGTTCTTGACAAGGTTAAGAGAAAAAACTCAAGCAAAAAATGAGCAATACAAGAACTGAGGCATGCAGCCCTAACTGGTTGATTCTGCAAAGTTGTGCATTCTCACTTAGATGTCACAGGCGTACAATGCGGCTGAGATTGTTGAAAACTCAACAGTAACATTGTTGAACACAAAAAGATAAAGAGGCAAGAGAATAAGAAGTGTTTGAGAAACCATGTTTCAGGGTGGTCTGATCTTTTTGAATTTATGCTCATGTATATTTGATGTAACTGGGATTGCTAATAGCCATCAACATCATGTACAACACCACATGTGTTCCTGATTAATATGGGGCTCAGTAAAATTAATGACACCATTTCTTCACTATGGGCTTTATGAATGTTGAAATTCCCAAGAATATACACTGCAAAGAAAACTCAGTCAACTTTCTGCAGTTGACATGCAGCATGCTCCAGCCAAGCTGCCATCCAAACTCCACCTGTCT
>SMGU01001458.1:0-24421 GCA_004348175.1 Puccinia novopanici
AGATAAACAACCGGAAAAAAAAGAAACCCATTTTGACGCTCTTGAACTAGCAGGAAATCAAAGAAAAGATTTCATGGACACAACAAGAAAAAAATGGTCTAAGATAACCCCTGGGAATCTTGGTGGAGAGATATATTCGGAAAAGTGTAGTAGAGAATGCGCAAAGGATATCTCTGGTGATAAAGCAGAGTATCCTTTAAACAAATATATTGAAGATGAGAATTTAAAAGATCAATTTTCAAGCCAAAGTGAAATGAGTAAACATTCAGATCAGAACATAATCAAGGTTGAGAAAAACATTAATAATGATCAACATCAAGAGACCAAGGCCTTACCTGTATTGGAAAAGATGCCAAGTCTAGAGAACTGGCAACCTAGAAGCCCAATAGAACAGCACAAGCATCACAGTATCTTGAATGTGAATAAAGAAGCACAAAATTCACTGAACCAAGATCTGAATAGATATTCTGAACTAAGCTCCAAAGATTTAGAGAGATCTTCATTTGATGCAAACGTTTTAGGACCAACTTCTGATGTTGATAAAGGAAAATTGAAGGAAAATTTTAAAAACAAAGATGAAGATATCAAATCAGCTGAGGATAACCCAGAAGAGGAGACAGAGGATATAACAGCTGCAATGGAGATTAAGTGAGTCATATATGATATATTTCTTAAATATTATGTATGAAATTCACTCTGAAAAATACAATATTTCTAATGGGTTTGAAATGATACAGAAAATTTAAACAAAACATCAATCAAAAATCCAATCCGAAAGGAAAAAGGTAGAATATAAATTCATCATTGTCTTCTCAGTTATTCATTGATTTCAGCTTACTTTTGAATCTTATTATTTTGATATGAAAATATATTTGTGAAATCTGATTGATTCATTAGGAAGCCAAAAAGGAAGAAAGTGAAAAAACAAAAATCAGAGAAACCATCTATCAGTTCAATTGTTGGAGAGCCTCAGGAAGATTTAAAAGAAAATAAAACATTGGATGAAGAAGAAAAAGAAGAGGAAACAAAATCACACCATGAGTAAGTTGCCCCCTTTTTTTTAATCAAGATACATCCAATGAGAGAAAGAATTGATTTTTGTTCATATTTTCTGCTACAGTAGAAAAATACTTGAAGGAATACAGCAAGGAAAAGAGGTGACTCCAAAAACAGACAAAATCAAGGATGAAAAGGAAAGTGATTTGTTGTTTAATTTTTACACATAATGATGACTATTGGAACTAATTGAATGCACTTAAATCATTGCAGGGAAAGGAGAAAGATACACCTGAGACATCTAATGTTTTTGAAACCAGCACAAGAAAGAATGATGGATCCTTGAAAGAAGAGAATGTGTGAGTTGAAGTAGTGATAAACTCCATTTGAGGATTGAGAAAAAACTGAATCAAATAATTTTTTTCTCATAAATTCATAGTTCTGGTGAAGATAATCCTTTGGTTGATGTTCCAGATTTAGAAAGGATCATTCCTGCAAAGGAAAAAAGGTGAGATTAAATACAAAAATTTCCCTCCTTTCTCTAATTTCATTTTCACTTTCAACATGGATTAATTGAAAAGAAATGAGCCAATTCAACCCCTAAGTTCTCAGGAAAAGACAAATCCTGAGAGGAAGGGAGGAAAGGATATTTATGACCATCAGGTCTCTATACATTCAGGAGCTTCGAATACTGAAGAGAAATTGGGTAAAAGTGAATCAATACTTGATGATAGTGAGAAAACACAAGGAAAAAAAGTGGTTGGAAAGTGGGTTTTTCTTCTCCTTTTCTTCCTGAGAATGGAAGGCTTGCTGAAAAAGGAAAACTGAAACAGTATCTTAGATAAAGATGAAGAGAAAGATTCTTCTTCTGAATCCAAAACATTGGAAGAAGCTGAGGTAAGTCATATATCATCTATTCAGGAATGTTAGCTTGAACTGATGTTTTTTTTTTTTTTTTTTGCAAAAACACCAGATTCAAAAAAGCCGGCTGAAGGCCCTTTCCTACCTACTCAGGGAGTTTACCAAATCCACTGAGTCCCTTAAACAGAAACTACCCTTGCCGGTGTTCAACATGGTAGTTGGAGTTTCTTCATCTTCATCAGAAAGGTTTGAAATTGAGGGTTCAGGATACTGAAACATCTGTTTGAGGAAGATTTTTTTAAGAGAGTATTTGGACGTAAAACCAATGGATTTCCCAATCATCTTCTTCACATGGTGCTTAGTCTGAAAACCAAGAAAGATGTTCTCAATGGAAATTTTGCAATCAAAACCCAGCAACAAATACAGAAGTTGTGGGGAAAGAAGAGGATCTTATCATGGAATAAACAACATCTTGATGTGGATTTCATGAACCATTTTTCAAGATACTTCAGAATCAATGAAAAAGATAATCACCTGGGACTTGAAAGTCTTCAACTAAGTTTATTCAAGATGATCATTTTTTCAGGAAGACAGATCAATTCTTAATAGCAAAAATATATGGGTTTTTGGGAACTGAACTCAATGAAGCAGAGGCTTTCAGAAGAATGTTGACCTTATCAAAGCAATGCCATCAGTTACTAATAGACAACATTAAAGAGAAATTGATATATTCACCACATACCCCACCAGGTTGTTTGAAAACTCCAAATCAGGTGAATATGAGAAGACCTTTGACTATTTGGGATATTATGGCATCAATCCTGAAAGAATAATCACAAAGGAGCTTTATCCATTCTACATCAGGAAGAATTCAGACAATACTCCTGGAGCAGTACCTTTTTTCTCAAAATATTGCATCCATGTCAGGATAATAGGTGCCAAAGAATGTAGAGATAGATGCTCACCAAGGGTAAATTTTCCAGCTGAAAACTTTTCTGCTTTTATTGAAAAAAGTAACTACATGAACATCATTAAATCCCAAGATTTTATTAAGGCACTCAGCTCAAATGGGCTCAGCTTAAATAGAGTCCTGTCAGTTGTGTTGATTTTAGGATTAGAGGAAGAAAATTGGAAATTGGAACTTGCAGAGGAGGATGTTCACTACCTGGGAAAGGTTCTGTATATGAAACTATTCACTCATGAATTCAACCATCTTCCATGGATTGAAACATCAGAAAGGCATTTCTTGAAGACACATTATAAGGAAAAGTACACCACCCACTTGCAAATACTTCTCTCAAAATTGCAGAGCATGTCATCCACCATATCCCAGAAATCACTCCCAGCAGTTTACACCCCAAATATATATGATCATATAGGAGAATTGGATGAAGTTACAAGCACAGATTCAATGACTGAATATTGGGATAAGATGGATCAAGTCTTGAAACACTTTGAATATTATATACCTCAGCTTGAAGGTTTGGATCAAATTTCACCCTCCAATCTTTCAGAAAAAATTTCCAATTAGAAGCACATCCATAAATTTTGTTTTGTTATTTACCTCCACACAGCAAATAATATTATATTGCAATTACGTTTTTCTAGCCAAAGTTGATTTGGTTGATGGTTCTTACCCTTTGCCTCATTGATCTCTTCTTGATATTTCTTTGTTATCTTTGTAACTTTCTTCTTTATCTTATGAATTTTATTTCACTCAGCTTTTGGCCTTGTCAATCCACATGAGACGGGTGATCCCTTCTCACTAGACAAGTGAGCAGTTTCGTGCATGGATTCAGGAGGGTCCACCAATACATGCGGAGGTGATTAGCTCAATCGTGACCATACAGAGGTTGGGTACTCGAGCACTCTTGACGATGGTGGGTAGTTGGTTGACCATTCTGCAGGGAAAAATATATTTCAATACCTCCTATCTGTTTTTCTTTAATCTTAGAGGTAGCGCTACTTGGAGGAGCTTCGTGGAAGCGTTGAATATAGCAGGGGGGCTCATATTGGCTATTGTAGATCCGCAACCACACCTTGTGATCAGCTACCAGCACTTCGGAGTCGATCGTCTGCTTCCTGTTGGGAATTCGTCGATCGCACCTCCTCTGCCCAATTCTCTTCCTTCATCCATACGTGGTGACCCAGCACAGCTTGAGTTGAGTTCATCACCAGTGTTTCGCTCCTTCTGGAACGCAGCTGGAAATCCGATATGCATGTATACCGGCTTGCTGCTGCAATACGCCATCACAAAGTATTACCTCGATCCAGGCAACAAGAGCAGGATGCCTTCTTCCATGCCCGACCGATATCTAAATCCATATCATGCGATTCAGCTGCCAGTGGTCAATTGCGGGGTGCCTGATTTTCAATCGGGGACCCCGAAGAGTACCCGCCGCAGGTATAAAAGCCTGGTTATGATCGGTTCCCCCAACCTGATGCAAACCAGATTCGTATCTTTCCGAACTGTTGACACTGGGAGCACCCTCTCATTAAGCAGCTAGTGATGAGTATTGATCTTCTTATTAGTATTAATTTTATTTGTTACCTGTTGCTCTTGAGTGTTCCAACTTGAGTATTTCTTTATTTTTGAGATAATTTTGAAAAATCACTTTGGATGATATACAAGAAAAACAACAAAAAACACTGTTGACTCTTCCTCCCACTCCATGTCACCCAAGACTTCACCTGCATATATATCACCAAATCCTATGCATATTCAAAGTGAAAATTACACCCTTGACAGGAGGTTCATTGAATATTTGAATATAGCCGGTGTAAGACTCAAAAGTGCTCATTAGAACCTTTTGCTGAATTGAGAAAGGTATGGTGGAGTTTAAAGCTCTGCCTTTCTATGCTATCAGAAAAAAGACCACCAAGGTACGCTTGGCAGCTTTTATTAACGTGATAGAGGATGTTTTCAAGATGAGCTGTTTGATTGACAAAAAATGTTGATTTTTTTGTTATGGAATAGTTTCAGGGTTCCAGGTGATGGTTGACTTCTTCAATAATGACCTTCTTGATGTTTGATGAGGGTGGGAATTGAACCAAGGCGTTGTTATTTGGCAAGGGTGAGTGAGGATGAAGAAGATAGTGATGGATGAAGATGAAATGTGATGAGAAAGGTGTATGAAAAAGAAGATGGAGAATATGCTTTGACTAGGAATTGAACTTGGGTCCTTTGGGTTGGGTTATAAAAATAAAGAAAGACTGTGTTGAGTATATGGCAAAATAGCCTAGTTGGTTAAGGCCACTGTTGAGGAAGTTGTACCCAAGTGGAATTGAACCCAGGACCTAGTGAGCTATTCTCCTTGTTTTACTCTTATAAGTGAAGGTAAGACTTGTTGATTTATATATATATTCTGAGATAAGGATGATAAGAAAATATAAGACAGAATACCCAGCTGAGAATAGGTTCTTGAGTAATTGTTGACCAGTGCCCAATGTGTGATGTCAACCACAGAGGTAATATCAACATACCTGATATTCCCAAGTGGTTACAATGAAATATTACATAATTAATAGTTTTAATTTATTTAATAAGTTGTTAAAATATTAATATTTAATATTATATTACTTGTAATATACTTTATTAGAACAAACACAGTACAAGTAATAAATACACGTAACACAATGAGTAAATTACATGACAAGAAAAGTACTGAAACCTTAATAAACTTTAACACCCTGATTATAAATTATTATAATAGGTTTTGCCTAGTTTTGTCTTACCTCAAAAGGTTCTGTTTAGTTTTGCCAAGTTTTGCTCTGTCTACGCATATTTTTGTCATATTATTTTATATTTTATTTTACCTTATTCTATTTATTATTCTAGCAGTAAAATATAACATAAAATAACTTAACTTACAAAATATGCGCCTCAAATATGCTTATAAATATTATAATTAATAATAATTAATTATTTAAAGCATAAGCCCATCACTTGATCTGTATCCCATAATGAGGCATCACCAGGAAGGAGTTAACAATTTGTTATCAATATTATTCCCATCAAATGATGTGCATTAATTGGAAGTTAATTAACATCATTAATTTGAGCTCCAACAGGAAGGAGATAATAAGTTGTTATCAACTTTATTCACATCAAAAGATGTGTATTAATTAAAAGTTAATTATCATCATTAATTTTGAGCGCTGCCTGGAAGGAGATAACATTTTTTTTTTAATTTTAACAGCATCAATGATGTTTACTTTAATTTAAAGTAAATTACCATCATTGATCTGTTAATATTAACCTTGGAATAATCCAAGGGATTAAAATTTGCTGATCTTGATTCCAGTGTGCCTCAAAGGTCCCTCAATGAAGATATTGGGCGCTTCTGAGTGTCTTGTTAGAATATTTAAGCACCAGCTTCCTCTGGTAAATTTCCACAAGCCTACCAGTCACCCAGAAAAGCGCATTCAGCCACCAGATATTATTATAACTATCTACTAGACAGTCTATAAATTATCCCAGCAGCTTTAACTAGTGTTCTTGCAACTGGATCACGCATCCACCATCATCCACACCACTTATTTTCTGCCCTGAATCAACTTGTAGTGACTTATATAAGTCTTGAAGCACATCTGAACTACTACCATCAGTTGTTATTTGCACTCCAACACCTATAAAGGACCAACCACGTAAGTAATAGCTACTTAAAACCTCTAGAATATTCCCTGACTGTCTCAGCAGGAAGAATCCACGTATACTTACAGGATTTCCCTCCCTGAAAAGGTTGAGAAGAAGCTTTGCAAGATTTAAATACTTGAAGCTAATTATCTTTAATAATTTATTATTCATAGGAAATAACCTTTACATGTACCAAACCAACACTTATCAACACTCAGAGCACAACTAGTGTCCTTAAAACACCTGGTTAGTAGCATAGAGGCTGACATGTGAGGTGATGGGATGATGGGATGGTCTGAGGATACAAATGGCAGGCAGAAGGCCTCCTCATATAGTAAAATATGAGGGATTTTAGCTTCAGGGAAACATGATGAGGGATTTATGCTGGCCTGACTACACAGCTTAGCACAGCCCTAGCACTGCTTTGAGGGAATATTGCTGTACAAATATCATGCAGTCCTTGAATATGCAAACAGAATGAAAGGAATTCAATATGAAATAAATGGGTAAAGTTGTGGTTTGGAATATATAAAAGGAATTCAATATATATATGCATGCAGTATGCAATATGGGTGATAATGAATAAAGAATACCCCAACAATTGACCATGACTGGCGGAATCCGTGTATCTTCTAAACCAGTAGAGTTATGAGGATGGTTCCAGTGGGTGACTAGGGTTTATTTTGTCCAGAAATTCCATTTTTGAGGTTTTTTTGACAATATCTTGAGTGGTTATGCGATAAAGCTAGAAATTTTAATTTTCTGTCCAGAAATACAGGAAAACAGACCACACTGCTGCATCATGGCAATTGTAGATTTGAAAGAAATATATGTCAACTGGCCAACCAAAGAAGAATGTCTAGAAATTGAAGCAGAATTTGATGAGGTTGGATTTGGAGGATGTGTAGGCGTAATTGATGGTACTTTGATGATCCTTCAAAACCGCCCCGAGAAAGATGGCTCAGACTACTACAACCGCAAAGGATCATATGGAATTTCTGCCCTCTTGATATGTGACCTCAACAAGAAGATAAAATACCTTTATAATGGATGGCCTGGATGTTCACATGACCAAAGGCTCACATCAAACTGTGCCATAGGTCAATCTCCCAAAGATTTCTTCTCAAATGGCCAGTACTTAATGGCAGACTCAGCTTTTTCTCCCACCATCAACATGGTTCCTGCTTTCAAGAATAATTGCAACAGAACTCTCACAGATGAACAGCAAGCTTTCAACAGGCATCTATCTGGCGTACAAGTGGTGATTGAGAATTGCATTGGGTTATTGAAAAACAGGTTTCAAAGTTTGAAGGGGCTCAGATTGCAGGTATCTGATCAGAGGGATTTGAATAGAATTACTGCTTGGATAAATGTATGTTATATTCTATTTCCATCTCACAATAAGGTTCCAGTCTGATTTTATGTTGACTTTGATAATAATATATTCAGGCTTGTGTGGTGCTTCACAACTTCTTGCTTGAAGGATCAGATGTTGAGGTGGATGAATCTGATGTGGTGGAAGTCCCAATGAACAAGATGGGTCTACAAATGATGAACCAATCAATCAAGGAACAGTGGCAGGGAACAAAAAAAGATTGGAGGTTATGGCTAGTGCTTTGTTATTTAGAGAAACTTAAATTGCATTTATATCTTAATCAGTATTGTCTTGGTCTGGAAACATCACCATCCCAAATGCCCGGCTGTCTAATAAAGTCTGGTACACAAATGGTTCAGATATGGCTAAGGAAAAATCTTCAGAAATGAGGCCCAGCACGGTCTCTGGATTAAAAACTTTCAAACAAAGTATTCAGCTGACATTGGGAGGGCCAATTGTGTGGTCAGTCCAAGCTTGGATTGAATCAGAAAAATCTTGAGAAGAGTGCAGTATATGACTTCAAAACCCTGAACCCATAGCTTGAATGATTAAACAGATTTCATGAGCCAAATATTTGACATGAGGAATAAGGAATAATAAAGCGTACTATACAGGTTGCTCTTGCTCGAAACATCCAATATCATAAAATACACTTTGCGCCTTCCGTGAGCCCAGGGTATTCCAGTTGTTGAGAGCAGTATCCAAAAAAGTCGAAGAAATTTCCTTGTTTAGAATTGCCACAAGGTGATGATGGAGGCCCAAGACTTGCCTGTGGACATACGTCAGTACCCCTTATCTGGACAAGCAACCATTTAACTTACTGTGGTACTGCTTTGAAATCAATAGAGGTGGGCCACCCTTTGTCAATGCCAGCCAGGATAACCTCTGCCTCAGCGCGGTGCATGAGACAGTATTCTGAAGCCAGAGGGAACTAGGCAATGCTTACAGTTAGTGATCTGTTAGCATTGCTACACTTCACAGCCTCAGTCATGACTCACCGGCAAGTGCAGGGCTTTGGGATTTGTGGGCTCCCAACAACGAGTGATCTCCTTTTTATGCTTCAGTTTTTTCTCCAGGTCAACAAGACGTTTTGAGGGTTTGGTGGCATTGGCTTGTCACGGAAGACACATAAATCTACACACCAACCTGCCATAAAAGCATCAGCATTTATACACTGGTATTGAATAGAATCGAATACACACTGTCTTTGAGGACAGTACATAAATCCTCAGGTGGATCCAGTAGGTCAGGGAGGACCATATCGGTGTATCGGAAAGCCGGATGGATGGCCACATTCCTATCCTCATCCCGCAGACACAGCCCATGGGCCGACAGGGCCCCCTTGATATTGTTCAAAAGATTGACTGCTGGGGTTTTTGAGATATGGAGATGGTTGATTGCGGGGCAGATCCCGTACTTTTGTGAGCCAGCCTGACACTCATTCTGTGGTCAGCAGGAGTAGTTGGACTAGTATGGTCGAAATTTTCTGAGGCCGCCATTTGGTGAGGCATACAACCATCTGATGAGCTATGCAAGCTTGTAGGCGCCGTTGGTCCCAGTGGAGTATTGACCTTTGGCATCTGTTTACCATCTTCATTTTTTTTTGTTCTTGGTGCGGGATCAATGACATTTCTTGATTAGCACAGGGGCTTTGTACTGGAATTTGCACTTCAGCAGATCAAGTAGGCCCATCTTGATAGACTCGGATTTTGCGTATTTGATGGTAGCTGGTTGGTATCAGAAGCAAGCACCATCCACAGTCAGATAGGGCTTGATCTGCTAGCTGTACAGCAGCTGTCAAATACAGCCAAAAGTAGCCCATGAGATCCCAAAAGAGGGATATTTTTGAATTGCAGCTTGCCTCATGAGACCTATGAGCAATCCGTTCAAGTGGGATATCCATGAAAAAAACGGGTTTATGTTGAGGAAACATGAGACTTTTAAAAAAAAACCAAAAAAAAAAAAAGGGCAAAACCATAAGAAATGAAGGCCAGGACCATAGGAAATGAAGGGCAGTAAAGATGCTCATAACAAGTCAGAACCAGATGAACCAGATTCATTGTCAGAATCCAATGAGCTATCTTCATCAACATGGTCATGTGAGTTGTTGCCGGTGATTGGGTGATTGGTGGAGCCCTCCCCACGAGAGAATTTTTCCTCGAGGAACTTCTTGATCTCATTAGTGGAGTGCCCCAATGCCTTCAAGTCCTTCATGAAGTCAATCCGTGCCCGTATTTCTTCCATCTCCATGCAACAAGCTCTGGTTTGAGCTTCCATCTCGGTAAATCTTAACCGTTGTTCCTCAAATTGTTTTTGCATTTGCCTTTCTTCTGCTTCACCTGGGTCTTGCCGTTGCTGAGACTCCAGCTTCATTTCTTCATGCCGCTCACAAGCCTGATGTGATTTGATTATGAAGTCATCAGATTCGGCTAAGACTTTATCTAAACCCATGGTATCACTTGCTGGAAGTCGAAGTGAGATAGGTTGGTGATGTTTCACAACCCACATATTACGTCACCTGAAACTCAATTGAAATTTCCAGGTGAATTAACATGTGAAATTTCAGTGAAATGCACACAGTGACAGTTTGTGAGTTCAATTCCCACTTGGGTGCTTTTTTCATTGGCTGAAAGGGGAGAAATTCACAAATAACAGTTTGTTGACAAATTGAGCACACTTTATCTTGCTCATGTTGACCAAATTAGTTACTGAATATCACTCCCAAAAGCCCATTACACTTGCATTATCCAAATTTGGCACACAGAGTAACATAACTAGGTTTTGCTCAAAATATTGGGTATTGTAACTATCAGAAAAGTCGGCCTTTCTCTGGGATGGATATTGTAACTGAACTTGCAATATATGTAACAAGAAAATAAAAAACTGTCAAGGTTAAGTCACGGACAAAGTTATCCATTTGGGTAACATGAATGCCCACCATTGACAGAAGGAACCCAAAATAAATGAACTCAATCCAAAAACATCCAAACCAAGGTGAAAAAAATCTTGGTTTACTTCAAGTTTGGCTGTGGAGGGCTCCTAGCTTGAAATTCAATTTTAGTCTTGATATTTTGTTATTGTGGTATTCCTACTCACTTACTTCAGTTTTCTCTTAATAATTGTCATTCATTTATTATTCAGCTCAATTGTCTTTTTTTGGTATTTATTTTTCCAGGTCTCTCATTTAAATTCATGAAATGCTTTTCTATTCTTAAATTGAGCTTTTATTCCTCAATGATAATCTTAGAATGATTTTCATGTGATTAATAACAAATTATCATTGATCAAGAGAGTGAAGAGAATAAAATTTCTCAAGTAAAACATAAACACAAATCCAGAAAAATTTACATGGCCTGTTAAAAATAGATCACAGATCTAGTAAGTTGCCAACAAAAAAAAAGTAAAGCCCATCTTTTCATGGGAAGTTTCAATTCTAAAATCCAAAAACATCATTTGAGTCAATGATTGGATTTTGGATATCTATTTACCCTCTTCTAAAATTATTCTTACCAAGGCCCAATGCTCAATTTGCTCTTGCTGGTAGAATTCAACCTCATTTTGTTTTTGGGCCTGCTTGATCTGTCTCTCCAATCTATTTTCCTTGATTTCTTTCAGTCTCACTTTTCAATCCTTCTGGGCCTCCAGACATATTTCATCTTTTTCCTACTCTATTTCTTGTTGTTCCAGTTGTCTATTTAGCCATTCAGATTCAAACTGTGCTTCATTTTCCTCACAATTTGCCTTCCACTCTTGGATGTGGAAAGAAAATTTTTCTCCTTCAAGATCAAGCCATTTCTGCAGAATATTCATCTTGTTATTTCATCATGATTCAAATTCAGAAATCAGACTACCTGCTTTATTTTCCCCCTGTATTTGATGCCATCAACGGGGAAGATTGGGCAGGCAAATGATGAGAGCCCACATGATTCATTTTTGGGATTAGATTGTGAGGATTTGGGGTGGGACGTGATTTGGTTCAAGAAGAGGCATCAACACTCTGTGATGACTGAATCCCAAGCCCCTCATTTCCAATCAACCAAGGGGAATTTCACATAAGCCTGACTCCTAACATGCACTGATTGGAGAGATGGATTTGGATGCTAGCCAACTCTTTTCCAACTCTAAAAAATTCATTTGATCAGTTCCAACTCTAAAAAATTCATTTGATCAATGACAATATCCAAAGTGCTTATATTGCAAGAGCAAGCTGCATGCATTGTTTCCTTGTAAAACATTGGGATTGACTCATTTTTTGAAAGTTGGCTTTGCTCAAGGGGGATTGGATTTCCAATTCCATCCTCCTTGTCAACTACATGAGTATTGATTTTTGCGCCTGTCAATAAGTCAAATGTACTCATTGGAGTCATATTTGGTTTATCTTTGTTGAGGTGGACCAGGCTATAGAAGCTGAAAGTCACAGATGCTCAGTCTTGTGGACTAATCACAAAGATAAAAGGTAGTATTTGATTGAGTGAGGAAATTCAGATGAGAGAGCTACAAAGACTAAGGCCGTGTTTGTTAGCATCATATGATGTGTGTAATATTATGCAAGTTGTACAAAATTTACATATTATTAGGGGTGCAATGATTTTTAGCAGTATGAAAATAATGATATGATGATTGTGGTGGGGAATTGCAATCATATTTCTTTGTTTTTTAAATACACAATCATTCAAACTCAGGAAAAGTGTAATATTATTTAGAAAAATTTTAATTGATTGCTTCGAAACCAAAACCAGTCTGAAGAACAAGAAAAGAAATCAACACTATGAACAACAATGAAATAAGGAAAAAAGAAATAAGAGATAAGAGATAAAAGAAGCATACCACGAGACAAGATGGGAAATATGAAGAGAGAGGCTATTCGAGTTAAGGATGAGCAGAGTAAGGTGTTCAGAAGCAGACTGTAAAAGAAAAAACAAAAAATTATGAAGAAGAAAGTAATGATGAATCATTTTTGAGCCAACAAGCAACAAAGAGAGAAGATTAAGAGAAAGAGAGAACAAAAAGTGCTTTATAAGCAAGAAGTGAATCTGAGCAACAAAGAGTATTAAGGGAAAAGGGAATGATATTTGGGCTAATGGTGAGACGAAGTGAGGAAAGATCTGGGTTAGATGATTCTGGTTTATGGGTGATTTGAGGAGGAATGAGCTATACTGCACGTGATCTATCTTTAAGGTGTTTGAAGTGTTGGAGAAGGTGGAATCAATCTTGATATTGAACAATCTTGAAAAGTCTGGGGATTCATGAGCAGAGCGAGTGTCTGATTTTATTAAAGCCTGAGATTTAGCCCTAAGCGGTTGAATTTGAATTAGGTTTGAGATCAAAAAAAGACACGTGCAGAGCAGCAAAAAGACAAGCGCAGAGCAGCAGAGACACAAGAGATTCAAAATTATGTGTGTCATATGACACTAACAAACATGGCAGGCTATAAGACTATCTCAACAATCTTTAAAGAAGGTATCCATCCAATCAAAGAAAGGACAGATTGCTTTGATTTTGTTATGTAACATGTGATAACCCTCCTCTTCCTCAATTCCAGAACCAGGGTTTTGTTCAAAATCTTTTGCACAGCAATATTTGGACTCATAAGTTTGCAAGCATGCATTGGAGGCCTGGTGAGATTGAGTTGCATGTTCATGATGTTGATTTACTCCTCATACTGTTCAACACCTTCTCTCTTTTGATGTGCCTGGTTCCCACTGTAGTAGTGTGAGTATCTATATAACATATTAAAGAGTTTTGAGTGAAATGGCTGGTGGAATTGATTTTAATAATAAAAATCTAAGCAGACATATGTCTGAAGAAGTACTGTATAACTCAATCAACGGGGCTTAAGTGCCGCTTCAGGGAGTTCTCTTGATGGGGCTTAAGTGCCAGCAAGAGGATCTGATTGGTAAGGACAGATGAGTTTCATATTCAAGGGATCTAGTCGAGTTTATGAGGACTAGATACAACATGACCAACTTGTGGGTCTAGGAGAAGGTCACAATGAATAGAGAAACATCTTGAATAAAAAAATTCAAGAGAAGAAAAAAAGAAAAAGGAAGGTCGGAAAAAGGGAATTTTAACACATATACAGTGCCTAGACAAAGGTTTTTGTCATGGCTTTTTTTTATGTGTTAAATGTCAGTGAAGCCTAATGACAAGTCTGAAATCCATCTCAAGAGGATTTCAGCTGTCATTGATTCTAAAGGAGGGCCAACTAGATGTCAATTTTTCACTCAAAAAAAAAAAATTAAAAAATAGAAATAAAAAAATGAGAAAAAAATTCTTTTTTTAAAAAGAAAAAAATTAAAATCACTCTTCCCCAGTCTCAACACTCCCCATAGCAATTGAATTTTTCACTCAAACAAATTATTAAAGAATTTAAACATTAGCCAAAAACTTATGGAGTTTTGCTTTTATTTTATGATTTTGTGTAGTTTCAAATTTTTCATATTCATATTTATCAGTCCCTGAGGACCATGTGACAAAAAAGACTTGTGATGATTTTTTTTTTTCCTTTTTTTTTAAAGAAGAAAAACACCCAACAAAATCTTTTGTCTAGGCACTGTACATACATGGATGAGTTACACCCTAGACAAAAAAAAAAGTTAAAAAAAAAACAAGATCAATGGAGGACTTCCCGTCAATCTGGAAACCCCTTCCAGATCCAGATCTGGGCAGATTTTTTCCAGATCTTTGGGTGGTCCACAGGGGAACCCGTTTTCTAAATTTACAGGAGGCTTCCATAGCATCCTATCTGGCACACATTTTCCTTTTTCCACCCCAACAGAAACATGGCTACAACTACACTCACGGAGCAAACAGAAAGACCTGAACACACCCAATACGGAGGAAACACAACAACTACACCCTCAAGCCAATCCCAGATTTCCACTTGCGGTCAATAGAATCACTCGTGTGGCCAGTCTTCAACCTCCAACAGGCGTGGAGGCAGTGGTCACACTCCTGGATCTCAGGGCTATAGTGCATCCGATTGCACTTCCCTTGTTGCAGCTGTCAAGAAAATCCTGCCATTGGGTATTCAGGAATGGACCAAAGTCCAAGAGCTTTACAAAGTTTATGCAGCTGAAAATAATTGGATCTCTTGTGAGGCAGACCCACTTCGAACCAAATTCAGGAATCTGGCAGACTAAAAAAAACCAACGGGCAAGAATGTTTGCCCTCCATGGATACAAGAAGCTAAATTGGTAGATTTGATGATTCACAAACGAGCTTATTCCCATGCAGTTGTCGATCGTGAGGGAGATCCAGAAGGGGGGGAATCTGATCATGAACGGTGAGTCTTTTATTGCTATCTGTGTATTTTCAGTTTGCTCATAAGCTCTTGTTTGATCAGCAATGGTTTTGGGGCTGCAGTCTCCACGGATGAAGCAGATGAAGTGCAAGACGCGCAAGACAATTTTATCCCCTGGTCGCAGACTCAAATGACTCAAGTGACCACTAATAATTGTCCAAATTCAACGGGTCCGGCGTCTGGCAAGAACTCAATTCAAACTTCCCTTCAGTCAAGTCTATCCTCCTTGATTAAAAACAACGCTTGCCGTCATGAGGCTTCCCCACCTACTTGTCCCAACAAACAAGCACAATTGAATCAGCTACAGGAAAACCTGAATGCTTTCTTCAACAGCAAGGCAAGAGACCAGCATGAGAAAGATCAAGGGATGGCTCAACTCTATGCCATCCATCTCCAAGAGGCACATGCAAGAGGAGTTGACCTGCCTCTGCAATGGAATCAAACTCCAAGTCCTTCGGCTCCAGGATGAGAACACCCATCTGCAAGTGGCCCTAGCAAGCACCAAGAAGGACTTGAATATTGAAAGCTGTGAGAACTCCAACTTGCAGAGCAAATTGGAGATCATGCAACTCCAAATGGAGTTGCAAAATGCCTTGGGATTCTATCCACCTCAACGCCCGACTCATCCTCCAATGAACAACTCATTTTGGGCTGGCTCCGGGGGATGGCCCAATGTGAACCCAGATAAATTTGCTTACAATCATTGGAAACCATTGAACAATAACCCTCCAGACACCACCAACATCAATGCGAACGCACCAGGTTCTCCAGATGCCACTCAAAATAACCCCCATGCACAATAGGCAATCTTTTCCCCTCATGGAAGGATTAGAGCATCTCCACCGGGGAGCTAAACCGGGGTGCTTTCCCAGATTTAGCTCCCACGGCCCCAAATTCACAAGCCACCGGGGCGCTAGCCAGAGTGCTACTTGCCTCGGGAGCTTGCTTGGGAGTTAGTAGGGTGCTAGGCCTGGCAACCCTCTACCTCCCCATCAAATTTTTTTGGCACAACATACAACACCCCCATCGAATTTTTTTTGGCACAACATACAACACCAAATCTTCCACCATCTACATCAACAAATCAACCTTCCTCTTTGACATGGCTCTCAATGGCATTTCTCAACCTGTTGATCTCAACCTCTCCCAATTGGAAGGCAGCAAAACTCAAACTCCAGTCCGATCCAACCAAAATGAAAAGAAAAATCCCAAAAAAAACCAAAACCACGCGCCAGCAAAACTACACCAACCAAGAAATACATCAATCAGACAGGGGACAGATTCTGGAACCGCGTCACCGATAAGTACATCAAGGCCATACCAGATCCCGCGCAAACTGCGATTGGCCTGAAGAGCCAATGGGGGGTCCTTCAGGCAGCAGTCAATAAGTTCTCCGGTTGCGTTTGACAGGTGAATAACACCAATCAAAGCGGCACTACAAACGAGGACCGTTTGACCTACGCCATGCGACTTTACTCCAAACTGTACAAGAAAGCTTTCAATCACCTCAACTGCTACAACCTTCTGCCTACTGCACCCAAATGGAATGAGTACTGCTCCTCCCTTGAGCAGAAGCACAAAAATGTCAAAAGCAGCAAACACAAGCGTGGTATGCCAAGTACTTCAAATGAGGAGGCTTTGATTTCTTCTACTCCAGCTCCATTGTCAGAACCTGCAGATCCCCTTGACGCTCAAAGTGAGGTGGCCTCGTTTCCATATTCTTCAACCTCAATGAACAAAGGCAATTCATCTACTGGCGCTAATCGGCCAATGGGGCACAAAAGAGTGAAATTGGAACATGACCAATCCACTTGGCAGCACAACCTGGCAAAGGCTCAGCAGCAAATGGTATTACAAACACAGAAGCAAAATGAATTACTCAAATCCCAAACTCAAGCAATGAAGTCACTTGCTGAAGATTCAAGGTCCATGGTGGAAGACTTGTTCATGAGCAAGGATTTCTTGCAAATGGACAAAAAGTTAAAAGATACTACGAACATAAAAGAAATGAGTTCTTTAAGAAATACAATATTGAATAAATCTTGGTTGCTTTTTTTTTCTTTTTGATCGTGTTCTTTTTTTCTTTTTTGGTCATTTCTCTTTTGATTGATGATCATTGTTTTTTCATCCTTGATTTTTATTTTTATACCTTCTTTTCTCCTGTTTTCTCTGCTGCTTTTCCCTTCCAATTGGCAATGAGAAGAATGACTGTTTCCATGTCATATTGATTGTTGCACAAAAAGAGAGAGCAACTACATTGCATAAAAGCAAAAAAAACACTTTCGCAAATGAGAAATGAGACAAAAGAAAGAGAAAACAAGCAGCAAAAAAAACAATTGGAAAAAAAATTACAATTCAGATCTGCCTTTCAATGACCACAGGTGTGCAACAAGGTCATTTCGAAGTTGATAATGCTTTGTGCTATCATGTAACAATTGATAATTAGCTCAAATTGGGAAAATGTTGATGATTGTGTGGTGTTTGGTTCAATGACCACAGCCCTTGAGAATTCATCACAATTGATGTCACCCTGCGTTGATTCTTCATTATCAATGATCATGTTGTGTAATATAACACAACATGTCATGATTCTATTGAGGTTCTGTGGACTCCACCCTTGTGCCGGCCTCGCCACAATTGTGAACCTGGCCTGTAAGACTCCAAATGCCCTCTCAACGTCCTTCCGGGCCACTTCCTGCATTTTTGCAAAGTGCTGCATATGTTCAGGATTCAGCTATTGTACCAAAAAAAAAGAAAAAGAAAAAGAAAAACCTTTTTATCAAGACCCTGAGGTTCAGATTGTCAGCCTGCCTGATGCCAAGGACTGATCCTTCTAGCTACAGGAGGTGCAAAGTAGCTTAAACTTAGAAAACTATATTTTCTTGTGGGAATTTTTGGGCGTGTGAAATTGGGTTTTAATTGGGTTATCCAATTATATGAGGATAATAAAAAGAAGAGAAGAAAAATAATAATAAGAAAAGAATTATCTTATTATTAAATTTTCAGAGGGGCCTGCAAGCAGGGGTGGTTTGGATCCCTCTATAAGGTGTCTTGCCACGAGTCCAGAGTAATTAGGTACCTTTTCACAAAGAAACTGGGGCCTTTTGAAACAGGGGTGGTTTTGTTCCCAGTAAAAATAGAGAAAAGTGGAGATTTCAGAGAAGTGTTATTACTCACTAGCAAAAGGACTTCTCCAAAGGCTCCAGGGAGGTGAAGGTGGTTGTTGGTGAGATTCAGACGAGTTGAAATGAGGAAATTGATTTGCTGGCTGGTTGTAATCAGGAGGAACTGGATTGTAGTGATTTCTGTGGTATAATGTCTGAGGCTGGGATCAAAAATATGGGGGAGGAGGGCCCTCTTAAATATCATTTCTGGGTCCTCTATGGTCACCTTGCTTCGTGAAAATAGTGGGTTGTAGCCTGGCTAGCCTGGTTGGTATGTATTTAGCCAGGTTGGGCCAAGTATTGCTACTGCCTAGCCAGGGCTTGTTCTTATTGGGTCAAGCCTGGCTAGTAAACATCTTTTTAGGCCCAAAAGTATTGTTTACAAAAATTTAACAACCATTTGAGACCCTGGCATGATTTAATCAAGTGTTGTTATGGACCAAAGTAGTCTTTTCTGGCCCAACCAGGTGGTAACCATACCATTTTCATGAGTTACTGGTTGGCCAGACGAACCAAACAATTTTAATACATCATTTCTGTTCGTCTCTAGGTTTTCTTTAACCTCTGGGAGTTTGTACTGAGCTGTGGGTGTCACTATGTACCTCAATTCAGTAGTTATGAGTCACAGGGGCACTTGGGGGATTGTGTACCTGTCTGAAAACATCAATGGGAGTGTTTTCGATGCATCCAAGTGATTTCTGATGAGATTTATTGGTTTAATTATTTTATTTTTTAATTTACTCTTTGTATTTTATTGCTTTTTGTATGCAAAAAGGTGTAAAAAATAAACAGAAATTAAAACATATTTCCTTTTTATTGCTTTATTCTGAGATTTTTATATGTATTTTTATATTTATATTATTTGTTAGTTGGCTCTAAATTGGTAGCCAGCTGACACAGATATTGTCTTGACCAAGGTAGACAAGTCGGGATATATCCCATCAGCTAAGAAGTATCCGTTAGTGTACTTTTTTCCATTGATTGTGTATTTGCTGAATGGAGTGATTCCATTCAAGAGATTCTTGAATAAAAGTGAGTGATCCAAAACATTAATGTCGTTGTGCGAGCCTGGCAGCCCAAAGAATGTGTGCCAAATCCAGAGGTTGTAGGAGGCAACAGCTTCCAGAACAATCGTCGGAGTCTAGAATTGAATATGAATCAAGTTAAATCAGTGCCGGTAGTCATACAGATAGTAGAAAAAAAAAGAAGCAGAAACCAAACTTTTTCTTTTCCAGTATACTGCCCAGCCCATGCTGTTGGGGAGTTCTTCCACTCCCAATGCATGCAGTCAAGGGATCCTAGCATGCCCGGAAAACCCTTGCCTCGCCGATTGCCAAGAGTCATTCAACATCATCGGTGGTTAGATGGCGTAAAAATTCTTTTCCGTACACTTGAATGATTGCATTGCAGAATTTGTTGAGGCATTCTAGAGTTTTACTTTCCGAGATTTGAATTTATTCATCATTGATATCAGCCGCCCTGCCATAAGCAAGCATTCACAATGCGGATGCAACCTTTTGAATAGGATGCAAGCCAAGTTTTCCAACAGCATTGCACTTCTGAACAAAATACTCGTCGTAATTGGTGACACTGTCCGTTATCATCAGGAAGAGATCTCGGGACATCCAGAATCTTTGTCGGAAAATGTGGGCTGGATAGAGGGGCAGGGGAGAAATAATGCTGAAAAAGCATTTTGTATGCAGCCTTGGAGTCCTGTGGCAAATTGGCCTGACACCCTGCTCTTGATCCGCCTGGTTTCTTCCTAGATTTTTCTTCTTCATCATCGATGAGGGCCAAGAGTGATGATATCATAAACATTCGGGTGTTCCGTGCTGAATTTGAGATGATTGCGGTTTGAGATTGAAAAATATTATGGTGTTGGTTTGTGTTCATGATTTGGTTGGTGATGGCTGGCAGTGGATGGATGCATTCTTGAGGAAATCTTTGGCTCCTGGTTTGCCACTGCCGCTGGATGCCGCAGCACTTGCGAAAGGCAAATTGCTGCGGATGAGTGCTAAATATATTTTTTGACTCCCGGGTTATAGCTCCCCAGTGGAGGTGCTCTTAAGATGCTTTTGTTTATCCTCATTTTTATTTGATTTACATCTATTTTTCCCATAACCAAATGCCGTGATTCACTTCAAACTCAAACCAGAACAGAATGCCTCCAATTCTCCTGATGTCAATGAAAATATCCCCCAAACCTGTCAACTACAGAGGTAATATCAACATACCTGACATTCCCCAAGTAGTTAAAATGAAATAATTACATAATTAATATTGTTAAATTATGTAATAAGTTGTTAAAATATTAATATTAACACATTATATTAATGGTACTATACTTTATCAGAATAAACACCATACAATTAATATAATACATGTACCACAATAAGTGAATTACATGACATTAACATTAACATTACTGAAACCTTAATAAATCTTAAAACCTTGATTATTAAATATTATAATAGGTTTTGCCTAGTTTTGTCTGACCTCAAAAGGTTTTGTTCAGTTTTGCCAGGTTTTGTTCTGTCTACGCACATTTTGTCATTTTATTTTATTTTATATTTTATTTTACTTTATATTTTATTTTACTTTTATTCTATCATTATATTTAGCCATAAAATATAACATAAAATAACTTAACTTACAAAATATGCGCCCCAAATATGCTTATAAATACTATAATTGATAATAACTAATTATTTAAAGCATAAGCTCATCATTTGATCTGTATCCCATAATGAGGTGTCAACAGGAAGGAGTTAACAAGTTGTTATCAATCTTATTCCAATAAAATGATGTGCATTAATTGGAAGTTAATTAACATCATTAATTTGAGTGCCAACAGGAAGGAGATAATAAGTTGTTATCAACTTTATTCATCAAATGATGTGTATTAATTAAATGTTAATTGCCATCATTAACTTTGAGCGCTGTCTGGATGGAGATAACAATTGTTTTATTAACTTTAACAGCATCAATTAGAGGCTGACAAAACCAATTTTCTTTGTGATTTTTTTTAAAATATTCCAAGCGTGTTTTTTTCATTCCTTTTATATATATAAACTCATGATTGCTTCACTCTTGCGTCTGATGGGCCTATGCTGAAATACAATTGGCATTCATTTAGCCTTTTTGGTTCAGTTAATGCAAGAAATGGTGATAACTGGAGATAAACAATGGGAGAGATGGTAAATATAGCACAATCAATTACATTTGACAAACCACAATCTCATAACCACCCGTTATAATATCTACTAATATGACATTGTTTTTCAATGTCAGAAAAAGGCATTTTATGAAAGTCCCAACACAATTTTCTTTGTTCATCCCACACTTCTTGGTATACAGTAGATGTCTGGTTGATGCCAACAATCCAAGTGTGTATTTGGTGCAATTGACAAATGACTTCCAAGATATTGAAACAATATTCATGATTGTTAGCTGGCAGGGGAGTTTGAGCCATGCGAAAGAAGCCTGCAGTGAGTGCATACCCCACTCCATTGCTTGTCTAGCCAAAATGACCTGATTGTTTAAAACTTTCAGACGGGAGAAAGATTGTGGTGACTCCGGTAATCAATCTCCCCGCTTGACAGGGGCTAAAATCCAAGCCTGGAGTAGCTCACTCTTGCAAGGGAAAGCTGTGTCTCTAAGAATGCGGTAACTGGGAGGAGTGTTGTTCAACAACTCCGCATAGAGAGGGGCTGCAATCGCCGAATTGTGCCACAAACCCGGCGCATTGAGAATCAAGTAAATGATCAAACCGTCTGGCGCAAATGCAAGAATGCAACTACAATAGTGGGTGCAAGTCCACCCATTGTAGTATGCATTTTTTACACTGCACCATGATCCAATGCAAGAGAAGATGTCAGTTAGAATTAAAGAAATGATTAAGGTAGAAAAGAGACGTACTCATCATTGTCAGATACTAACACTGGAAGGTTCAATCCATCCACAAACCCAAAACATTTTGTTAAAAAAGGATATTTCTCTCGATTAATTTGGCAAAAGGCTGAATAGTTTGCTCTGTTGATGGCCAAACAATTTGTGCATGTCAAAGTTTTCTCAAAACTGTGAGAAAATGGCAAATTCCAACAGCAAGATAACAAGAGCATACTGCAGGCGTAATCACAAAACTTTTTTGAGTGAAGTAAGCCGACATCGTTGAGCTGATCCAATGTAGCGCCAATCCCAAAACCCCTGCCGCATCAACAGATTGTCTAGCCACTTTTGGCTTGCCATTGGGGTTCACATCGGACCTGGCAATTGTCTCGGATATCCATTCCCTTGTGAATGGAGCAAGGATTGTGTCAAATTTATTGAAATCAACACCCATGGTGGTGATGAATGCATGGTTGTTCTTTGCATTCCACAGGTATGCCCATGCGCTATTGGCCATTGGATTGCCTGCTAGGTCACCACGGGTCAGGTATGTTCTAAGCTGTTGGACCAGTACACCAAAGTGGTGAGGGCCACAAACAAGAGAGCTCCTTCCTCTTCTTCTTGACATCATTGGGCCCCAATTTGACTGAAAATTTTGTGAATGAGATGTTGTTGGTGGAGTTGATGGTTTCAGGTGCTGATAGATGTGTTGTGGGACCAGTATTCCATGGTTAGAGATGTGTTGTGGACAAGTATTCCATTGTGATCAACTTTTAGTGAGGGGTGGAGTTGATGAAGTGAATGGATTTGGAATTTTAGAAAGGCAGGTCCTTAAAAAAAGCGGATGATGAAACAAGCAATCTGGAAAAATTTAGGAATCTGGAATCTTGGGACCCAGATCTGGATCTGGAAAGGCTTCCAGATTGATGGGATGTCCTCCAATAAATGTTTTTTGTGTTGTGTCTGTAGGCAAGGGCAGACATCCATAACTTGGTTGGCAAGTTTCTTTTTCTCAAAAGTAGGGATGTCTTTATTCTTGTATTATCTTCATGTAATTTTTGTTGCTACAACCATTAAAAACACGTTGTAAAGCTCAAAAGTGTCAATGAAGACCTTTTGCTGAGTGTTGAAAGGGATTAATGAGGATACCTCTGCCTTTCTGTGATTCTAGACACTAAACAAGCCCCCCAATCTCAGATTGGAAGGTTAATAAAGTGATAGGAGGGGTGTATCAAGATACTGATGTTGTTGAGAAGGGGCTTAGGGTTCAGATGAGAAAGGGTGTTGTAAAGGTGAGTGACAAGAGGAGGAATTGAACAGAGGTTTGTGTTGATAAAGAGGGGTTAAGAGTGATGAGTATTGATGAGTGTTGAGTGTTGAGTACTGATGATGATGATGAGGTGTGGGAGCAAGTGCTTCAACCAAGAATTGAACACAGGTCCTAGTGATGGGGGCTTATAGATTGAGAGAAGGGTTTGGAATTTATAGAGGGGTGAATAGCCTAGTGGTAAATGAACCTGTCAGACCAAGGTCCTGACCAGAACTTAAACCAAAAGCCTTGTGAAAGGGTTGTGAAAGGGGTTATTGATGGTATAAGGGTTGTAATAATATATATAAGGGTGTTGTAATTGTAAAACTAGAGGGGCTAATAATATAGAGTGACCAGATGGATAGTATTTATAGGGGATAAAGACTAATAAGGGTGTGTGTAAATCTGATGCCAGAATCTGGTGAGGAAGGGGGAACAACTGGAGGAGAGCCCCCTATATAGACAAAGGTGAGGGAATTTAGCTACAAGGTGAGAGTGGAATGAGGGATTTTGGCTGGTCTAAGAGCAACTCCACCGCAGGAGCTAAAACCTGGGAGTCAAAATTCCAGGATAGCTCCTGCCCGCAGCAGGATAACTACTGCAGCTGCTGCGGCATCCAGCGCTAGTAGCTAATTTCAATGGTAAATGAGCGTAAATGCATATATGGAGGCGGTGTCGCATTGAGTCGGGGAGGGAGAGGGTCGCTACATGTAGCAACCCTCTCCCTCCCGAGCTAGCTCCCGGGGCACATAGCAACCTACTTAGCGCCTGCGGTGGGTCAACAAAAAGGGTCGCGGGAGCTAAACATGGGATAGCGACCCGTTTAGCTCCCGCGCTGGAGTTGCTCTAACTACACAGCATTGAGGATTTATGCTAGACTAAGGGATTT
>SMGU01001461.1:0-11180 GCA_004348175.1 Puccinia novopanici
ATTACCAGTCAGGAAGAAAAAAACAGTAGTAGTAGGTGCCCATTGACCCCCAGGTAACAAAGGGATCCCTTTGTTCCTTGGTAAGAGATAGGCACATATTTAAACCCTTTTTACCACAGTGGGTATCATTGTAACAATATAGTTAGAATTATGTATATAACATGTACAATTAATGCTTGTGGGATGTTACAGTAAAATTAGAAAAATGTTATAGCATGGCAATGTGCACACATTGCCACCTTTTTTGGGGTGGTGATGGGCTCAGAACTAAGTGAGGATTGTATTTCTGATGGGGAACAGAAGAAATACAAGGTGTAAAGGGGGCCTGAGTAGAGGGCCTAAGATGAAAAAGAATAAAAAAGAAAGAATTGGAAATGAAAAGAACAGAGACCATTTTGAGCAAGATCAGAATTCTAACAGCATGTGCCAAGTGTGGGCTGGGCCCGTGCCAAGTGTGCATGCTATTTGGCCCACAGGAGTTGAGCCTGGGGCACTGGGCCAACATTGGAAGACTTTCCTTCACCCAGAAAGCTTAATTGAGATGGGCTAATTCTAAATTCCAAACTTTGTTTGGTGATGGAAATTGATGACAGCCATTGTTGTGACATGTCACTTGTAGTCAACTACCGCACAGCACAAGCATGTAGATAGACTATATATAGCAGCCTAGATAGATTGATTATGCAATCAATCCATCCATCAATTATACCATATATAACACCCATAACCAAACAAATTTTAGAATTTAGGTTTAGCCAGTCAAAATTAATGTGTGTGTGCCCAGATGCACCTGATTTGCAATACCATAGTGTGCACATGGTACACCTGATAGCACACCCTGAAACACTCACAGAAAGCTGCCTGCTCCTCAGGAGTCATATGCACAGCTAATTCCCTTGCACACTTCTGAGGCTTCCTTGAGAAGATATATGCAGCCCATTGTGTGCTGAGGATCAGGCCCCTGTTAATTAGTCCCCCAGAAAAGCACCACAACACACTTGAATATTTGACACAACTCCAACCAGTTTATACATGCTTCATGCAAGGAGCTTTGCTCATGTGGTCTTGTCACTGGATACCTTTATCCATCACCATCCACACTTACTCTGTCAGCTTGCCATACTCTTGTAGTGGCTTTTGCATGCCTGGAGCTCTATGGCCACACTGCTTAAGTTGTGACAAGAGGTCCAACCTTGCAGGACTCCTCTTCCAACTATCTGAGTATTCCCTGACTGTTTCAGCAGAATGAATCCAACATGAAATCTGGATTTCTCTCCCTGAAATAATAGGTTGAGAAGAGCAGGACAGTAGTTACTGAAGCTATTAGGGGGGATCAAATATGACCAAATATACCATTATGTAACTGACAGGTTTTCAAAAATCCACCCTTTTTCAAACATCTTTTTTCTTCACCAATAAGCTCTTAGGTCCCATTAATAGGGAATATCAAATATAACAAATCCACAATTAGAAACCAGTCAATTGTTCAAAAAATTATTTCTTCATTAATGGGTCCTAAAAGCTTATTGGTGAAGAAAAAACATGTTTTAAAAATGGTAGATTTTTCAAAATCAGTCAATTACAAAATGGTAGATTTGTTCATATTTGATACCCCCTAATGAAGAAATAATTTCTTGAATAATTGCCTGATTTCTAATTGTGGATTTCTTATATTTGATACCCCCTATTATCATTTCTTAAAAATGTTTTACAGGAAGTTTGGCACATCACACCTTCCCAAACCTAATATATCAACACTCAGAGCACAACCAAGGGCTTTTTTACACCTGGTTAGTAGCATCTTCCTTAGAGACAGCAAGCCTTTCCAAAAAGCTTCAATTATAAATGAAACACATGTATTTCATTCATGTTTCTCTGAATAGAGTTTTTTTATCATCACAAGCAATGTCCATAAATTGAACTGCTCCTTCTCATCAGAATCTCCTTCCTTTTCTACCCATGTAAAGAACATGAGGTGTGATATAATGGTGTTGTGTGCCTGATATATTTAGAATTGAAAATGAGTGGAATTTCAAGCTGGTCAAAACTTTGAATCTATTCCATTTGAAGATCACCAAAATTTTTGAACACCAGACCCAGTGAAAGTGTTCAACCTCATCTCAGAAACAAACCAGACATGCAAAAGATCACCCAGGAATTCAGAGGTCCCTCACTGCTCATTGATGCTCCCACTCACACAGTGTCATCATCACTTAACATTAGGCCACCTCTCCTCCTACTCAGTTCTTCTTCCCTTTAATTTCTCATTTCACTGGTTGGTTATTAAACCATCCCTGATGCTTTCCTGTTTCTTTCCCCTCTCTTCTTGCCTCCTTTTTCTCTGTGGTTTTTATCAATAAACAAGCCACATAGGTTTCCACTTAAAGAGCCTTGGGTAGCTCTCAAAGATCTGGACTGGTCCTTTAAAATATTTGCTTCTTACTAGAACCCTCTGTTGATTAATCCAGAGGAGGCCACACTGCAAAGAAAAAAACAAACTCACTCAACTGCCTGCAGTTGATGTGCAGAAAGTCCAAGGAAGATTGTGGTGTTACTCCAACCTTTCTAAATGATTGATTCTACCAAGCTTCAATGCACAGTCAATTTTCACACTGCACAGTAACTGTTCCAAAAAGAGTTTTGATCACAGCTTGGCTGAAGCATGCTACATGTCAAATGCAGGCAGTTGAGATAGTTTGTTTTTCAGCACTAGTGCATCACAGCTTTTCTCCATTCCTCTCTCCACCAAGAGTAGAACTGTTTGAGATTTCTTCATACTCTTGTGCTCAGTTTCTTCAGCTTAGAAAAGAACAAACTGAAAAAAAACTCACTAAACTGCCTGAAGTTGACATGCAGCATGCTACACTCAAGTTGCCATCCAAGCTGCCATCCAAACTCCACCTGTTTGAATATGTAGATTTTTTGGCCCAGTCACTGTGTAGTGTGCACAGCAACTGGCAACTGTGCATCACATCTTGGTTGAATCAATAATGGATAAAGGTTGGAATAAAACCACAAGCTTCCTTGGACTTTCTGAATTTCAACTGCAGGCAGTTGAGCAATTTATTTTCAGTGACAGTAGAGTAATTAAAAATAATCTCCTTTCTTTTTAGCCTTGTTATCTATTGTTTTATCTCTTCATAAGAAACAAAACTCTATGTAAAAAACCTATTTTTGTCCTGTTGTCAATCTACAGACACAGGCTCACACATAGAGGCTGACAGGTTTATCCATTTCTGCATTCATCTTTTTATGCTGTTACTACTGATAAATACATATTTTTATGAATTTTCCATTTGTGCATCTCTTCTGAGGGCTTCTTGAAGAAAATATGTATTATAAATCATTCAATGGTCCACATTTAAAATGAATTAAATAAGTTGAAGACATCAAAAGTTCCCCTATATGCAGGTATGTAATCAGCAAGGATCACCAGATAATTTATTTTTTTGAAAATACATGCAAGTGCCACAAATCTTTCTCTTGTAAATAGGCCAAAATAATTATCTTATGAACTTGTCTAAGTCAATGGAAGGACCTTTCTGCAGTGTAGTTATGAACTTCATCTTTTCTTGCTTCCAATTTTAATTTATTTTAGGGTGTTTTCTGTTGAGATCACCCATATGTTACATCTCATATGCTTGAATTTAGTTATTCTTGTACCTAGTAGACCATTTTTATGTATCTACTGGTACTCTCTAGGATCTCTTTTACTTACTGAATACTATCACTTTTTCTCTCATCATTCACTACATGTGTCAGCCACCACAAAATTAATATTATAAATTAATTCTTGTGAGCAGAAAAATTAATATATATTTCTAAATTATTGTTCCCCCATTATAAAATTGCCAGATAGTATAGTGGTTTGGTTAAGACTTGGCCTTTTGGAATTATCATTGACTCACATAGAAGCTGATTTCAATTCCTACTCAAACACATCACACAATTATGGACTTTTGATATATTGATATTTCTTTTTGATATTCATAAAAAAAGAATATTCAACCATCTATGTATTTAGAATTAAATTATAATCATGAAATCCAAGATTCACCTGTTTGAGCTTAATTCTGTTATATTTCACAAAATGTGTCATGGGGTGTGCAAACTCCATTCCTGGGACAAGCCAGGTATAAGAGGTGGATCTGGTTATGCAATACAATCAAGTCTTTTCCTCTCCCGAATCCACCACTTATTATAGATTAAGAGTTGAATGCTCTACCAACTGAGCTAGCCGGGCCATGTTTCCGATGACGTCGTTAAAACATTCCTCAAATCTTTTGTTCCTTCCTTCAACTTGAAGTCATGGCAACCCTTTTTCTGCGAATCTTGCAAGATATCCAAAAGCAAACGCCGTTGCCACCACATTCCAGAAATCATCCTGTGTGAAAAAAAAACTTGATCTTCTTGTTTCAGATGTCCTGGGCCCTTTGGAGCCCGATATGACTGGAAACCAATACATCCTGACAGTCTGTGATCACTTCACAACCTTCTCTTTTGTGTTCCCGATGCCCAACCAATCCCTTGTCCCAAAGATCCTTACTCAGCTCCTAACCAAGCTTCATGTTCATTTCACTCAAGCCCCGCAATACCTTTGTTGTGACAACGCTCAAGAATACAAGACTCAAACATTCGTATCCATGCTGCTTCCCTTGGCACCCACATTATATACTCATCCCCCTATACACCAGAACAAAATGGCAAAGCCAAATGCTTGAACAAGAACCTTGGATACATGGCACACACCATGTTGATCCACTCCAAACTACCCTCTAACCTATGGTCCTTTGCTTACAAGTGTGCCTGCTGGATAGCAAATCGCATCCCTAATACTCGGGTTCGTAACTCCACTCCTATCCAACTTTGGTCCGGTCGTGAACCGAACCCAAATTTCCTTTTTCCATTCGGTGCAAAAGCATCTGTCCACATTCCCCATTCTCTCCGCAGAAAACTCGATCCCCATGCCTGGATTGGCCACCTTGTTGGTTACCAGGATGATGGAAGGGGTTGGATTTTTTACAACCCAACAACCCACAAACTCCAAGCTTCAGATTGTGCCTTCTTCCTCGACTTTAAAGGATGCCCAGTTATCTCCAACAACAATGATTCTGTCACTATTTGCCAAACACTTGCCCTGGGACAGGTTCCAACGAAAGAAATATGTGAAGCCCAGGATGCCATTATCGATCAATTCAACTTTCAGACTGATATCGACATACCCGCAAATCTCAGACAAGCCCTCAACTCTCCGCGCGCCGAATACTGGAAGGCAGCCTGCCTCGCGGAATGGAACCAATTGGAGGAGATTGAAACTTGGGAAGTTGAACCAAAAGAGTCCAAACACTCTGTGGGCACAAGGTTCGTTTTTGATTTGAAACGCGACTCTAATGGGAATGTTGAGAAACCTAAAGCTTGCTTTGTAGTGCAAGGCTTCAAACAAGGTCTTGGCATAGACGTGAAATCGACTTTTGCTCCTACGGCGTCTTTGTCAACCTTGCGTCTTCTTCTGACTATGGCAGCAAAATACACCTGGAAAATCCAAGCTTTCGACATTACGGGGGCGTTTTTTCACAGTCCTATTGATGAGTTGATATATGTCGACCCACCAATCGAATTATTTCCACACCTGAAAGGGAAAGTCCTCCGCCTTAAAAAAGCGCTATACGGTACCCAGCAAGCCAGCAGATGCTGGTGGAAACATTTCATTTCTCTCCTAACTCAATGGGATTTCACCTGCGATGAAGTCGAAGAGTGTCTCTATTGTTTTCAAAAAGATCAACTCGTCGTCATCATTTGGCTACATGTGGACGACGGCATCGTGTTCTCCAATTCTGATTTCCATCTTGCTCATCTTCGCCGCAACATGGAATCATCGCTCCACGTGAAATGGTTCAATAACCCTGAAAAAATTGTGGGAATCAAACTCGAACAATCCCCCGGCAAAATTCATCTCTCCCAACACCTCTTGATCGATCAAGTCATATCCAAACGTGATGACCAGTTCAAGTTGCCCCCAATGGTTCCTAACACTCGACTCACGTCGGCGAGTGATGAGGAGCAAGCTGAGTTCAAGGCACTTGGCTTCAACTATCGCCGTGCCATCGGTTCTCTCAACTACATCTTCATTTCAACTCGACCCGATATAGCATTTGCGGTATCTCAACTTTCTCAACACCTCGAACGTCCAGGAATCAATCACTGGCGTTGTTTCATTCATCTTCTTCGCTATCTTCAAGGCACCAAATCTTTCGCGTTGAGGGTTGGCGGAGGCGATGGTGTGGTTCGAGTTTACACCAATGCCAGATGGGGTGGCGAGTTCCACCATTCAACGTTGGGTTTTTGCACCAAGATGTTTGGATCACCAATTGCATGGGGATCTCGGCGTCAGAAGACCGTGGCCAAATCAACACACTGTGCAGAATACATCGCTCTTGCCTCGGCAGTCGATTTTCACTTGTTCCTAACACGAATTGTCCGTGCCATTCTTCCAGAATTCAAATCTCAAGTTTTCTGTGACAACCGAGCATCGGTCCTGGTGGACAATGACAATGGTTCAAAGGCGGGCCTTCGGAGTCTCCATCGCAGTTTCTTTTTCGTCAATGACTCGGTCAGAGAAAATCAAATCGAGCTTCAATGGGTGTCAACAAAAAACAACATTGTGGATTTTCTCACCAAAGCGCTTGTTTCTCAGCAACATCATCACTTGTTATTTTTTTTTTTCATATTATTTCTCAAAAATTTACGAAATGTTTCCAGTTTCTCTGATTGCCTCTTACTTATCCCTTTTCTTCGTTTTCCTTCTCTCTCATTTCTATCTTATAGGCTTCTTCTTGATTTCTCGTATCCGATTCATTGTTTGTAGTGATCAGGTGTGGAGTTTGAAGGGGGGTGTCATGGGGTGTGCAAACTCCATTCCTGGGACAATCCAGGTATAAGAGGTGGATCTGGTTATGCAATACAATCAAGTCTTTTCCTCTCCCGAATCCACCACTTATTATAACACCGACATGACCAATTTTGATGGGTCAGTGATTTTGTGGGGAATTTTGCTTGTTTCTGTGGGTCTTTCTAATCTAATACTCCCGACTCGTTGTGCAGAACAACTGCAGGTTCTTTTTCAGCCATTATGGGAAGAATCTATGCTGGCTCTCACCGATCTTAACACAAAGTACCACTCTAATTTTGGGTATTGGTCTGGAGTCAACTCGATCTTGGCCTTCGTGATTCCTCAGAGCTTCACTTCACTCCTCGAGCACAACTCTCCAACCCACAAGGGATGATCAAGATCATCTATTTGGCTCAAATTTTACTGATCAACCCAAGTTCTGGTGCACCCACTTGGACAAACTACTCAATCTTTTTCCCTCTGACTTGCAAAATCTTCCTTTGGAAGCAGCATTGGAGGTATGTATTGTCGTTATGCACGTGATACTTCTCTCATTTTAAATTAACTACCTGTTATTCTTCTCAAGCTTCAATGGATCTTTTCTCGCCAAATCGGATGGTCAGCAAAAGACACAAAAAATCAATCATCGACGCTTTTTTCACCTAATGTCAAGCCAGAGATGAAGACCTTGAACAAGGGCATTTACTGGGTCGATTGGCCAGAAGTTGGTTACGCAATTGGCTGAGGATGTTTTCTACCTTCACCAACCCGAAAGCTTTTTGCTGCACCCAAGATTTGCGGGTCCAGCAAATGATCTACTCGCTGATCCGGACTCAGATCTACGTCGCTTATCTTTGGAAGGCATGTTCACATGGCAAGATAGCAGTATTTTGCGAAATCAGGATGACATTCGGAACCTTTTGGTTTGCTCTTGATTCTGGGATACTCTGTTGAAAGTTTAACGAAACCAAAACTTCTCGGTCACTGGAAAGTCTTCAGATTATGGTCAGAAAACTGGCTAATGCTGAATCATTGATGACCTCTTTGGTTAACTTTGGAACGGCAGCAACGAAGGATTTGAAGCAGGTGGACAAATGCTTCCATTGGATCTGTGCAGGCATCACGATACACCAAATATTTTGAATTTAGCACAAAGTCTCATTTTGGAAAACACCAAATACTTGAAAGACAAATCTCAAAATAAAAAGAAATATATCATCACTGAGTTGTCCTGTCAACCAAGTCAAAAAATCTAGATGGCCATTACTCTACCAATGCCCATCACTCCATCAGTCTGGCTATTGATCTATACCTCCCCATCTCCTGAACCCCATCCTCTAGACAACCACAGCAGCAAGCAGCCTACCAACCCCTGCAGTCGGCACTCTTCCTTGGCCTGGGCTCCTCCCCCCTCTCCACTCCCTAAAATTCACCATCACTTGAATCAGTTGAGCATCCTCCCATTCAGCATGCACAATTACTTGCCAATCTTGCACTCTAACAGCTTGTCTATTGTTTTCTTCCTTAGGTCCACATGTTGCACTACTTTGATACATATGCAATGGTAGCCAGAAATGAATCCTTCATGTTGTTACTCACAATAGCGGTGAATTGACAATGGGATGTTTTTTGATTGGATGTCAAAGCAGTGTTCTTGTATGGTGAAATCAATGTGCCTTTGTATGTCTTGCAAGTAAAAGGTTTTGAAGTCCTAGACAAAGAGTTGTGGGTGTGGCAGTTGAACAAATCCTTGTATGGCACAAAGCAAGCCCCCCAACTGTGGTGCAAGCACTTAGTTCAATCATTGACAACACTTGGATTGCTTTCATCTCTGATACTTGCCCGGAACACAAACAATAGGATTGCATTACACTCAGATGACTGATCCAGAAGATGGTATTTGCAGATGGTCTGACACAGACTATGCAACATCACTAGTAATAAAGCAAACTTGCCGTCATTACTCTGCCCAAGTCCTCTCCCATAATGAAGTCAAATTTTCCCAGTATTCAGGTGACTCATTGGACTCTAACAAATAATTTGCCTTGGCCCTCCTGGATGACATACCAGACTCTAGGAAACATTCTTCCTGCTTGTGAAAATAGAAAGTTGAGAATGAGCTGACTGACAAACCCACCAAGGCTTGCCAAGTTACTCCCTATTCTCAAGAAGACACCCGCAGATATCCTGCTCACTGAAACTGTACAGCAGGTCACTGCAGATAATAGAAGCCACTGAATTTTACTGGATCCAAGTCCTATATTGACTTATTGTTTAGTAGTTGCTGCTGTGGTATCTCAAAGTGCAGAGAAGTCTAATTCCAACTGGTCTTACAACTCTCTGAGACAACATCCTCAACAGATGAAACAGGACATCCCAAGTCAAACCATCTAGGCCCCTCCTTACGTAGCAGCCACAAGTCTGGGATTGTGCTAGAAAAAGCTACTGTTGGCTGTGAGATGTCTATTTTTTTTTAATGTGGATCTCCATTCTATTCATGAAATGGATTGCTCGGGTTTCTTGAGCTACTATTGTGACCAAAACGACAAAGGCAACACATTAAGAGGTTCCCCTGAATTGTCTCCAGAGAAGCATCCACTATCTCCAGCGCTTTGTGTCAGGGGTAGTCTCTATAGTGACTAACCCTACAAGCTCAACCTCCTCTGCGAGGGAGGAATCACTCTACCAAGAAGGGAGGATAATCTCTACTCAACCGTATAGGGAGGAGGGAGCCGCGCCTTGATACAAGGGGCTGGGCAAAAGGAACTGCCGGAACTGCTTAGGAGCTCCCTGGTGGGTGTTGAAGAGAGAGAAGAAAGGAGACTTACTAGGATGGGATCCCTTTTACAGTGTCACATCCTAGAAGTTGAGGTTGATGAATTTTTGGTTGAATATAAAGGCCCCAATGGTCTTGTTCAGACAATTTTGCTGGGCTTGGTAAATATTCTGAGGGAAAAGAATCTCTCTCGCGCTTTTGTGGCATGTACTTGTGGTCTCTTGTGGTCCTTTCACAAGAGAATCACATTTCTAGCTTGTAACATTCCATTGTCTGCTGCTGCATTGTCTAATCTAGACTAGCAGTCAGTTGACACTTTGTGGCAGGTCTCCGTGATGCTTTTTTCAGAAATTTGTCTCACTGCTTGCCCCATCTCCGGAAAGGTACACCTCCAATAATGCTGTTGTGTTCACAAATTCATTGATCAGCTTCTGCATGGCAAACACTTTCTGTATTTCATCCAAGACTAAATGCATAGAGAGGTTGAGCCATTTCTAGTCAACTCAAAAAGAATTTGTCTTCTTATTGGCATTTATACTGGGACCATTCCCACTTCATGTATTATTCAGAGTATTCATCCAAAAATGCTGCCCAAGCAGTTATTTGAGGAGGTTACCTCCTCAGAAAACTCCTTGGGCAGTTTGATGAGGAGGGAAACTCCACGGAAAACTGCTTGGGAAGTTTGATGGGGAGGGAACCTCCTCAGACAACTGCTGGGCCAGTTTGATGAGGAGGGAACCTCCTCAGACAACTGCTGGGCCAGTTTGATGAGGAGGGAACCTCCTCAGACAAATGCTGGGCCAGTTTGATGAGGAGGGAACCTCCTCAGACAAATGCTGGGCCAGTTTGATGAGGAGGGAACCTCCTCAGACAACTGCTGGGCCAGTTTGATGAGGAGGGGACCTCCTCAGACAACTGCTGGGCCAGTTTGATGAGGAGGGAACCTCCTCAGACAACTGCTGGGCCAGTTTGATGAGGAGGGAACCTCCTCAGACAACTGCTGGGCCAGTTTGATGAGGAGGGAACCTCCTCAGACAACTGCTGGGCCAGTTTGATGAGGAGGGGACCTCCTCAGACAACTGCTGGGCCAGTTTGATGAGGAGGGAACCTCCTCAGACAACTGCTGGGCCAGTTTGATGAGGAGGGGACCTCCTCAGACAACTGCTGGGCCAGTTTGATGAGGAGGGGACCTCCTCAGACAACTGCTGGGCCAGTTTGATGAGGAGGGGACCTCCTCAGACAACTGCTGGGCCAGTTTGATGAGGAGGGGACCTCCTCAGACAACTGCTGGGCCAGTTTGATGAGGAGGGGACCTCCTCAGACAACTGCTGGGCAGTTTGTGAGGAGGGAACCTCCTCAGACAACTGCTGGGGCAGTTTTGTGAGGAGGGAACCTCCTCAGACAACTGCTGGGGCAGTTTTGTGAGGAGGGAACCTCCTCAGACAACTGCTGGGGCAGTTTTGTGAGGAGGGAACCTCCTCAGACAACTGCTGGGGCAGTTTTGTGAGGAGGGAA
>SMGU01001465.1:0-12711 GCA_004348175.1 Puccinia novopanici
GACTCTCACAAACCACCAACTCCCCCGCTCCTCTACTCATTTCTTCACTTCAAAACCCTAGCCAAGCCTCCGAACAACAGCCGAATCATCGCTTTTACTCTAGCTCCTTCCAGGACCGGATCCAGAAACAAAACCTCAAGGCTGTCTCTGATCTCAAATCTGCTCGTGCTGCCGCCGTCAAACCTAGCGTCTTCTCTAGTCGCATCTCTCCCACTCCTTCTTCCACCAACACCTCTTAAAAAAACTCACCCTGATCATATCAAATCAAAACGTCCTCTTTCATCGTTTTTTTTTACCTCCCTTTGTACTTGGTATCCATTGCCTCATTCAGATAGACCTCTGTAACATTTTACCACAAGGAAACACCCACAATCCCTTTTTCTTTCTTCCTACACACAAAAAGCACATCCATTTTCTAAGCTTGAATCAACGGCTTGTAACCTCATCTCTCAAATCTAAATATGAACGAACCATTGTTGTTGTACCAAACTTCGTTCATGTGTTGACACAGTTTGCACACTGAGCCAATTCCGATCCGGTCCGGACATACTCTCTTTACCCGAGTCGGATCAATTATCGAGTCACAAGATCTGTATCTGTCCGGATCTACGAGACCCTGCGGCGCAGTGGGCCCCGGATTGCGGACACGGAGTTTTGCAAATCCACAAAAAAAGAAAAGATAACTTTCTGCAGGGATCTTTACAAACCACGATGGCCGTCCAAACGCATGAGACTCTCAACCCACCAACTCAACACTCGCTCCCGGGCTCTTCGTCTGATCCTACGCTGGAAAAGAAGGCTTTCTCTGCCGACGATAACACGGGACCCACCGTCCCAGAGAACGCTCCGGAACATTGTCCTGGTGAATAACGAAGATCAATTTATTATTACTGGAACTCGGTGGCGCTGACAGAAAGACCTGTCCGCGCGTCATGACACTTCAACACAGGCATCGAGTCCAAGTTAGCGGGAAGTGCGTCGAGTTGTGCGGGCTGTGAGAACCAAGCCATCTGCCAGAGTTTCTCAAACGGCGTCAATAGCGAGGAGCAGAAGCTGGCTGACTTGAATGACCTGCTCAAGATCAACCAACGCTTCCGTAACGTCAAACATAAGATCTTGGTCCTCTCGGGCAAGGGCGGCGTCGGTAAGAGCACCTTCACTTGCGGCCTCGGTTGGGCTTTTAGTGCCGATGGTGATAATGTACATATCCTGCTTCGCTCTACTGTACTTCCTTTATTAACCCCTTATTTATTTATTTATTTTTTTAAAAAAAATGGATTGTATCTTGTCATAGACCGCCTTGCTGGACATCGATATCACCGGCCCCTCTTTGCCCATGATGCTAGGTCTTTCGCCAGATGTTCATCGTCTTCATTCTACCTCTACTGGTTGGTCACCACTTTATGTTTCTGAAACCCTCAGTGTCATGTCGATCGTAAGTGTGATATACAAGACTACCGCCTTGTGATTTTCCAACAACTTACCTGGGTTGCCTTTATTTCACTCCAAGGGATTCATGCTACCCAGTACGGACTCGGCAGTGATTTGGCGAGGCCCAAAAAAGAATGGAATGATCAAGCAGTTCTTGAAGGATGTTGACTGGTGTTCGACAGACGAGGATGAAGAAGAGCTCAGCCGAGCAGAAGCTGTGAAGGACGGACGGAGGGACGATAAGGGAGAAGGGATCGAGTATATGATTATCGACACGCCACCGGGCACGACGGATGAGCATCTGTCGATAGTGAGTTACCTTAAGCAGACGGGAATCACGGGAGCGATTATCCTCACGACGCCGCAAGAAGTAGCGATCCAGGATGTGCGACGGATCATCTCGTTCTGCAAGAAGACCAAGGTAGAGATCCTGGGTCTGGTCGAGAACATGTCTGGGTTCGTCTGTCCCAACTGCAACGGCACGTCGGAAATCTTCCTGCCTACCACCGGCGGGGCCGATCGACTCTGTCGGGATGAAGGCCTCGAACTGCTCGGCAAAATCCCCCTCGATCCGACCATCGGTAAGGGCTCCGATCATGGCCTCGATTGGCTCAACTCCTACCCCGATAGTCTTGCCACTAAGGCTTACTACGATATCGTCGATAAAGTCAAACTTCAAATTCTGCAGCGCTCTTCTTCCTGACCCTCGCATCCATTTTTCGTTTCTCCTCTCTCTCCCTCTCGCGTGCAAGCTTGAAGCTCCTTCTGAGAATCATCATCATCATCATCTTGTAGCAATGTATTTGTCATCATTCCCACCAACATAACTTCAAGGCATATAGGAAGAAAGAGCAGCCATCTTTTGTGTGCCCAGGCCTGATTGATCATACAGAAGACAACGTTGGCGCGAGGTGCAAAGCTGGCACGAGATATGACTTGTGAATTTAGCGCTGAAAGGCAAAATGGACTTATCATGGGTCTGCTGCACCACCATTGTCGCGGCCACATGGCCGGCGCAACCGTCGCGCCCCAACGACGACCTGGAGAGCCCGCTCATGGTGGCCGTGGCACCTCCTTCCTCTCTCACTATGCTCCTTCCTCTCTCACTATGTCCACCGAATCCAACGTTCGATCTTGACGTCCTTCACCGACCATCTCCCGGAAAAACTCCTGCACGCTACCTTCTCGCCTACATGTCCTTCCACACGCTCTTCAACTCACTCCCCTTGCACCTTTGTCTTGCTCTCCAACCCTCGCTTGGTCCGCGCCTCTTCTCCTTTCTCTGAAGCCGTCTTGACCGCCGGTTTCAGGTCTTTGATGTCGAGGTAAATAAAGGATCAAATCCTCTTTTTTGCCATGGATCGTCAGCGCGTTGTTAGGCTAGCGGTAAACTGGGGCCTTGCCACACGGCGAGTGGCCTCGTCAGGGGTTCGACTCCCCTACAACGCATTGACAGTCTAGGGCCATTGCTCTCCCTTGGGATGGCTGACGCTATAGTTTTTTCTCATAAGGCCTTGCTTTCTCTCCAACACTGCCAGCACATGTTTCAGCTGTGGTAATTGGAATTGCTCATCGAGAAATCCTACCCCAACCCACTTTGATCTTTGTTTAGTTCTCCTGAAGGGTTGTGGCCCATTGGCCATAAAATGAATACCTTCATGGCTCATCACCACAAGGACCATTAAGGGGTTTTTTTATAGAGAATAGGCAGGAAACCTATACAAAACATACAAGTTTTACACAAGTTTGGTTGGATTTGATTCAACACAGAATGTGGAGAAAGATGTTTAGAGGAAGAGGTTATTTGTGGATTTTGACAGATTTGTTGAAGCCGTGACTGGCGCCCAAGGTGGATGCAAACTTGGCAGGATTGTGGTTGTGGGTGTGGTCGCGATTGTTGAGGTAGAGATAGCGATCGATCAGCTTGATCAGCCGTCAGAACATGGTTGGCCACAGTGTGTGTGTGAGTAAGAGACAGAGACAGAGAGAGCAGGGGCAGTCGACAACGCTCCCCGTGAACCAAGCCTTTGGGGCAAGACTTCAGCAACAGACGGGTCGGCGGAACTACTCAACTTGATTTGTTTCGGTTAATACTCGGCTTTGGCTCGATAGATACGACGTCAGCAAAGCATCGTTAGATTCCTGGATCGGTTTGGGGAGCAAGAAAATCATGCATGTACCCTAGTTCAGTTTGGATGTGACCAACACAAGGTAGGCTTTTTTTTTGGCTAGAAGGGCACTGACGGTCATGTATTCCTTCTGGAAAGAAAGGTTTTCATTGGGATTGGGTAGCGAGGCCACTAATGAGGATATTTCTCGCAAGAGATCGTGGTCGATCTTGGGGGGGGAAGGAGCAGCTTCCAGGCTGGCCATCAACTGGGCCAGATAATCTACGATTGCGCCGAGTTTGTGGTGGAGCATTTGGATGGCGTTCCTCTGGGTGATCAAATTGGCGACGACTGTGGGCCATAAAGAGCCGGGGAGCACTGGACATCAACAACAACCGGAGCCAAGATCTCATCGTGCACATGTGAAAGGGGAGGGGGAAACAACGCACGGCCACTCTCCTTGCTTCCGGCGTTAGGCTTGGCCACGCAATCGACGGCAATGCGCTCGGCTTCGCTGGTCTGGACGTCGAAGGTACACTTGACGAAGGCCTCCCCATCACTCACGCCCGTCGACTGGGTGAATTCGAACATCTGCACCGGCAACTCCTTCCCGCTGGTCCCGCCACTCGACTGGCTCCGTAAGGGGTCGTACAACATCAGTATCGGACTCGAAAGATCCGTGCTTTCCGATAGCTGCTTCAGGATCGCGAGGTCCCTTTCTCGCGGCTCGTGCCCGTTCGTGTACCATCCCAATACATCTAATGTCGCAAATACTTGTTGGACTTTTGTTTTGGGGGAGGGGAAGTCATGTCAGAACGTGGGTAACGATAGATCTCTTATGCGCCTGGAAAAGCTGTTCTTTCTTTGAGGGGTCCGCTGACATTGCTCCCTCCTAGTTTTGAGGAATCCATCGTTGACGTTCCCGTCGGGATCAGTCAAAATTTCGAAGGAGTTGACGATTTCGATCTTCTTGCCGACCTGGGTCCCGATCAAAGCTCCAAAGACTTTGAGCGGGGGAGAGTAGGCAGGATGAGAAGATGTGTGCGCAAGGGGGGTGTTTCGATGTTCAAGGGGGCTGCTGATATAGGGACCACAGGCTTACTGTCTATGTTGTGTCTTTCGGACTGAAGTCGCGTCCGGGTGAAGTGGTCGGATACATTCAAGATGGGCAGGGGATGTCTGGAGAGAAAGACAGGTGAGCATGGGGATGACACGCAAGACGAAGCGGGTGCCTACAAGCTGATGTCGAGGTCTGAGAGCGTCGTCGACTGGCTGATGAGTGGGTTCAGTGGCGTTGCTTGCGGTTGGTTGGCCATCGAAGTATAGGGTGGATGCGTCTTGCGGGCGGGTTTGGCGGGAGAAGCGACGGACCCATAAATAATACTGAAATATTTACTTCCAAGTGCTTTAAGTAACCGCAAATGGCCACCCCTTTTCTATTGTCCACAGTACCCCTCATGAATCCATTTTTCTTCGTATTGGAGATGATGGGCCGAACTTAACACAAGTCCCGACCGCGTCGGCGCTCTTCCGCCAACCGCAGGGAGGGACTTGAGAATAATACGTGTTTTTTTTTGGCGTGGATCCCGGGGGCACTATTTTTTCGGATTTTGGTACATGCACCTTCCGGCGGTGCCACTGGGCTGCCAATCCATTCTATCAAAATGAAGGCCTGCTTTGGGCCTTCATCACTACCTACTTTTTGTTCCCCCTCCTCCACTCAAGCTCTTTGGTGGTCAGCTTGATAAAAAAAGCCTCATGATGAGCAATGCTACGGTGTGCAACATGTATTCTCAACTACACCCGCAAGGGGTGTTCCAAATTTTGAGATATTTTTCAAAAAAAAAAAAAAAGATGGGTAGGGGGTCTCACAAAGGCCAGAAACCCTCTCAGCCTTCCCCAAATTTGTTGAAACTGTCAGAATTTTCTCATGACTGACAGCATCTAGCTTACAATCTTGGCTTCATTGGGCTTGAAGCCCATAGAGCAATAAAAAAGTATCATTCCTCTCATTGCCAGATTCCCAGAAGAGCTTTGATTGAGGTTCATGTCATGTCTGGATAGTGCACAATCCAGATATTTTTCCATTCTTTTCAAGCATAATCATGTATTCAAAGTATGCACTTACATATGATCTGTTCCCTATATCCATAATATGGGTTTATAACTGCATAATATGGGTTTATAACTGCATAATATGGGTTTATAACTGCATAATATGGGTTTATAACTGCATAATATGGGGTTATAACTGCATACTATGGGTTACTGAGTACCTGTCTCAAAACACTGACTCCAAAAAAAGACAACTTTTTTTGTGGGCATGTTGCGGACATGGGAATGATACTTTGAGGAACTTATATGGCCTCTAAAGAATCCAAAAATGTGTGGTTGGGGTCATACACACACACTTGGCCCCTGTGTCTTCATTTTTTTTGCAGGGCAGGTGAGGTGTAGTTGAGAATATGTGTTGTGCACTGTACTTAACCCAGAGTGACCAGAGTTAGCGCTATATGCATGATGTATGTGTGGAGCACTGCCTCATCTGCATAGTATGCATCTCCATACTATGCACATATTTAAGGAAACCCATATTTGGGGGTTTCAAAGTTGAGTGCAAGTGACTTGCCTGAATTTTGGCAAGTTGCTCTGCATAAAAACTAGGCAACTCAAGTTGCCAAAATTCATGCAAGTGGTTAGATATGACAGGGATGACATTATCTGCATGCATTTTGGCAACTTGATCTGCACAATTTTTTTTTTTTTTTTGGAAAAATCACTCTTCTTTCTCTTCTCAATGAAGTTTAGTTTGATATTCAGACAGTTTTGTCTTTTACATTGTGAGAGATTTCTCCTCATCTCGTGGCTTTGCTGGTGTCCTTGTTTGAGTGGGTCCCTGTCACCACAAAAAAACTCAGTCAACTTCCTGCAGTTGAAATGCAGCATGCTCCAGTCAAGCTGCCATCTAAACTCCACCTGTCTGCATATGTAGATTTTTTGGCACAGTCACTCTGTGCATCAAAGCTTGGTTGAATCACTCTTGGAGAAAGGTTTGAGTAACACCACAAGCTTCCTTGGACTTTCTGCATGTCAACTGCAGGTCGTTGAGCAAATTTTTTTGCTGTGTGGAGAAACCAACTTCATATTTGAAACCAGGACCCAAAGTTACCCCAGGGACTGATTGCCGGTGTTGCCCATACCTACACCCGGCCAAGGTGGCAGCATAATGGCATGCTATGTTGCCAGACAGGGTGGCAGGTGACTTCAAACGCATGGGACACCTGGGGCAGAAACGGTGGGCAAATAAAATTTATGAAATTCTAAATGCATCATCTGAGGAAGAAAAAGTAAATTCCAAGCAGTTCAAGAAATACAATATGATAAAATGCCTAAGTTCACATAAGTCCTACCTTCCCTCAACACCATCAACACCTTTCTTCTTCACTCCACTTCAGCCAGCTCATCAACATCTGCTCCTCCACAATTCCCAGCCCCTGCCATAACCACCTTAAGCAAGGCCAAAAAGATTAAGTAAATATGCCTGGAGCTCCAGAAGGTCAACCTAATGCCTAAAGAATTTATACACAGTTGAATCACAAAGAATACCCCTGGATTTGACTTTGCCTACCAATGTCAAACTTAGGCAACTCCCTATGGCTCAGTTCCACCCTGAAGTTTGTATGTGCAATAGCCTCTCTGTTCCAGAATACTCTGCTGGGGAAAGCTACCTGGGCAGACTTCATAATGGGAAAGGTAATGTGGCTATCTGATGACAAACATGTTACCAATATTTATGTTGTCATTATGGATCCCCCCTTGATTTTATCTGAATGTGTTAGGCCATCCAAATCAGCAAAAGCCAATCACCCCCAGGCCTGGGTTGGTTCCAGAGCACCCAAACTGTCACCAGAAATTTCTTCAGCAACAAATCCAAGGAGGACTAATGCAATCAGCTTATTACCCACCACACCCCCTTCTGCTACAACTTCTTTGTGCAATTGATTCCAGACATGTCACCAGACAATAAGGCACTTTTGATGTCATATGGCAATGCACCACCAATCTCTGATTCTGTCTTGCCATTTTCTCAAGATTTGGTTCCTAATGATGTAAAATTCAAAGATGAGATAAATCCAGCTGAGATAGAAGATGAAGCACTGACCAACCAGAGGTTGCATTTTGCCCCAGCCAGACATACAAAATACCATAGGGTTGAGAGGGTCCACCATGTGTGTTCTACTGCATAGCCTCATTTCAATTCATCCCACTAATTTTTGATTACTTGCATAAATCTTTGTAGGTAGCAGCTGCTATGTGCTCAATGCTTGCTTATTCTTGGAATAGACACTACAACAACCTCCAACTGACAAACTCTATCTGCTTCCTTGCTTGTGGCATATCCAAAACCATCAACAATTAATTGCATCACCTTGGAATCACGGCCTGCTGTATGACAGCTATTCATGAGCTATTCATGCCTTGGCTTCACTTGCCTGCAAATCCAAATCATCCCTCAAATTTCATATATCTCTCAACCAAAAAATCCCAGATGCTCCAATACTATGTATTGACAATTTGGACATGGAAGAAAGGGTGCATATGGCAGCTATTGGCAAGCAGAACCAAATTTTCAACAGGACATGGGGGTATATACACATGCCCACAGCAACTTAATCAGGACACTCAACCCAACAAAACTCACCACCATCAATACTTTTCATGCATCTCTTAGACAGGCTAATCACATGAAATTTGATCTGGTTGGTTTCCTTGTCAGCCCTCAACCTATTGATGATTACTTGCATGTATTGAAGAGCCAGATTGCACGTTGTGGGACTCCTGTGGGAAAAATAAGAATATTTGGTAAAGATCCTCTGAGGGGGGAAATCCATTGATGAACTAGATAAAAATAAAACAACTGACAGGTGGTTTGAAAGACCTGCCCCACTAATAGTACTACACAAATATAATGAATCTTGAATCAATATTTAAATAAAGATGACTGATTGCAAGACAGAGTTACTTTGTATAGTAGCCTCTATCCAACCTAGATCACCTTAATCAATACTCTAACAGGCCTAACACAAACTCCTGATGATGGATAGCAAACCAGTGGAATTTAATATATATAAAAAGTCTAACTACTAAGACTAATATCTATATTGTTGATGATTGTTTTGGATGTTGCTCTTCTACTACTACTATCTCTAATGGCAACACTAACACTACTACAACTAACTAACACTCTACTCAGACTGACCACTATAACACTAACAGACACTACTACTACTAACTAAATAACCACTAACAAAAATCTACTAACTAGTAGAGCAGGACAGGCTTCTCTGAGACAGTGTGGAAAGGTTGGATTGGGGGGAAGGACCTTCTTTTATATTGAAGAGTGAGGTATTTTTGCTGCAGGGAGAGCTCCATGAGGGGTTTTTGCTGGTCATGTTCTGCTTTACACATGTTTAAGCACAGCATGATGTCATTGTTAAGTGCTTCATCATGCTCCAGAAAATTCCAAAGCCACCTACAGAAAAAAAGCAACCCACTTCCTTCTAATCCTCCCTCTCCATTTTCCCTCTTTCTCTTTCTCTTCTTTCAGTCTCTCACCATACATTAAAGAGTCCTAAATTTTTCTTCTACAGAGCTAGCTCCTTTTTGAAAGAATCTCAGTTTCTAGAAACACTCTCTTAGACTCAGTCTATTTCTAGTCCCATCCTCTCAGAAGAATCAGTGATGGGTCAGATACATGACCCTTACACTTTTTTTTTCTTGAACCTTGCACAATCTTCCGTCTTCCATCTGCATCCCATATCTGTCTGTCTGTCACATCCAACCCCTGTTGATGAATACCTGTTTTCAATCTTCCTCCAACACTTCTGCTCCAGTTGAAGATCTCAAATCTATTATCCAGGCAGTCAAAACTGCTAAATGATGCAAAAGACTAGCTGCCACCCACACACCTCAGCAAGTGGTCCCTGTTCCAAATACTCTCCTCCCTTTCCATCCACATCATGTTTTCCTGGTTTTCCATCCACAGGTTGTCTGGTGTCAGTGGATTTTTCTTTTTCCTTGTATTTCTGGTTCTGGTCTGCCCCTACCACTGTGGTTTTCTGAAGTCTTGCCGCCTGAAGTTCCAAGTTTTTTTTCATTTGCTAACTGCAGGCAATTATTATGTCCAAGGTCTGCTTTTTTTCTGGGTGACCCCTGCCAGTAGGCCATGCTTGAAAGTGTCAATGGTCTTCATGAGTGATGACAACTGTCCTTTCACAGTTTTTCCCCCCTACTACATGTGAGAGTGATTTCTTGCACAAAGATTCCCCCAGATTCTTATGGATATTATCAACATAGCCTTGACCAAACAGATCCTCTGCCAAGAATAGTTCTGATGAAGGAGAATTGGCATTGAAGAAAGCTCGAAATGAGTCCTTGAGGTTGTTTGCCAGAATGGAACCCAGATTATTGTCTATCTTAATTTTTTTACCGCCCACCCTGGCTTGAACCCATTTCTTCCTCTTAGTCAAGTTTATTGGTTGTACTTTCAGTGCATCTTTCCAATCTTCTGTGAGAAAAAAATCTATATTTTCCACTGTCATATGTTTTAAGTGAAGTGTTCCCTTATCAACCCGTTTTCCCACTGAGGTATGCAATTTGAGCACTGGCAAACAGGGGAATTCATTTCCCTTTCATTTGCCTGTTCTCATTTTGCATATTGCCAAAGGATGACACTGTCCCATATGAATCACAGACAGCACCCTAGACCAATTTTGACCCATCCCAAGGGCCATGGTGCACAAGACCAAGGGGACCCTGGGGTTCACCAAATCATCCACACATTTGTCATTATCTTGATTTCCTGAACACAAATGGAATCAGGACACAAACATGGAGCAGGGGCTTGCCCAGTCAATCATGTTGTCTGTTGTACCCCCGGCAGTGTCAAGGACCTTCATAACATGGAGAGTACTATTTTTTGACACACTGTATATTAATTTAGGGGCATCAAACTGTTGAAATTTTATTGTTCACTCTTTGATCTCATCTTCTTACTTTTTCCCTCAAACTTTCCACTCCTTCATTCCAGAACTCATTTTTTCTCTACCAGCTTAACTGGTCTATTCACAACTACAACTTGGAAATGTGTATCTAGTATATTTAAACTGTGCCCTCAAAGATTAAAAAAAATGATCATTTGTTCTGACAATACTGGTACTAGAGGTGGAACTTGAGCCCCATCTCTAGTCTCTTCATGAAGGCACTTGAGACCCTTCAAATGAGAATATTAGTCCTTTTTCTGCTATTGGCAGAGCTTTATTTTATATCATTTCTGGTTAACCATCAAAATTTCTTCACTAACAACTCAGGGGTCTCTGATTGCAATGTAAGAATTCTAGACTGAGTGTGCTCCATGCACTGATCCCTCATCCCTTCCTCTCTCTTTCTTCTCATCCTACCCCCTCCTCAAGTCCCAGTTCCTGTCCCTGTCCTCTGTTAATTTCTGTTACATGTTCCTGTCCTCCTTTTCCTGTCATGAGTCCCTGTTTGTGTTACCAATCCCTGTTCCTGTTGCCAGTTCCTGTTCCTGTCTCCCATACCAGTTCCAGTACTGTACCAGTTCCAGTCCCCTGTTTCTGTGTGTGTTGCTTACTGTCATTGTGTCTGAGTGATTATGCCCCCTTAGGTCCTGCAAGGGGTTACTCATTGTATTTCATCAGGCTATTTGACAAAAAAAGTTCTTTATAGTTGTACTGTTTCAGGCATTGTGCACAACAATCAGGTTCTTTTGTATCTCTGTTAACATCAACTGGTATTTGATTTTTTCTTAATTGTACTTTCAAACATTCTTTATTAACCATTTTATTTTTTATTATTCTGAAGTTTTTACTTCTATTGAGTTAATTAAATATTTTTTCAAAAAATTAGAGATCCACCATTTTTACAGGTGCTGCATATTTCAGGGATTCTCAATTTACCAAAGCCAGTCCTGGCTAACATAAAAGTGGTTTTCCCTTGTAATAGGTTGAGAATGGCATCCACTTGGAGATCCTTTGTGTTGGTCTTGTAGTAATTCAGAGAAGCCTTGTGGATTGCCATGCAGAGCATTGAGTCATTGCTGTGCCTCAGTTTTTGAGTATGTGCACCTTTGAGGGTGTCAGGTGGTTGGGTGGCACAATTGGAGTACATGGTAAATTATATTTCTCAAAAACTGTTGATGGAAACAGTGTATTTGACACAATCACACATGCTGGTATATTTGGACCTACCAGAGTCTGGTGTAGTGGGGTCAAGCTGTGGTACGGGCAAATGGGGGCATTTCTTAGGGGGGTATGGGGAAGTGAAGTAAAATTGGAATTGTGTGGCATGATTGGTTATGATGATCTTGGAAATGGATCAAATAAATACCACAAGGAACACCCAATGATGAGTTTTGGAATTACTAAAATCAAAAAGACAAATTTATTATTATGTACATAGTGATAAAAACATAGCTCATCAGGGACATATAGTCTCTTCTTCCTGCTTCAATGTTAGAAGATGTGGTAAAAATGTTTCATAAAATGTGAGAAAACAGATCTCAGCAGGTTTGCTGTTGCATACTTACTGAGAGGTTAACTAGGGTGGGGTGGCAAGAGTCTTTTTTTAGAGGATGGATACAGTGACTCTGGGGAGTTAAAAAAATGTGAAGCAAAAAATTTCAGAGCAAGAAGGAGAGCTACAAAATGGTGTCAATGATGGAGTTTTTGGTCTGTGTGGTGAGGTTTAAAATGGGTTTGAATGCCAAAATGGTGTTTCATGCAGCTTTTTTTTTGCCAGGATTTGCCAGGATCCAGGTGAAAAAAAAATCCTAAGACTCTCTTTGAGACACAGAGAGGCTTTTATAAGTTTGGAGATGGGCATGAATACACTACAAAGAGCTGAGGGTCCCAAAAGAAAAATTAACCATCAGGAGGCCATGCTATTAGGAGGGGAGTTCATTTACTGCTAAGTGTACAAAAATGCAGCTGATTTTATGCTGCTTCAGAAAACTTTACAGAAGTTTTAGGTCTGGTGAGATAATGAGCTTTGGCAGGAAATTCCAGCCATTGGATTTATGCTGACCAATAAACTTTTTCCTGTCAGCAAGAATATGTTTAAAATCAGCAATGCAAATCAGCTGAAAATGAAC
>SMGU01001466.1:0-16422 GCA_004348175.1 Puccinia novopanici
AATTCTCAACCACAACTCTGCCTCAAATTGTGTCCTAGGACATGGTGGAACATTCTAAATGATCATTCCAACCACAAGTCCAACAGAACCCCCAATTCTTGCCCACAACTTGGCCCATACTGCTTACAAGCCTATTCTGGAACATTCCAAATACACCTGTCAGTAATATGTCCAGACACGTCCTACCTGTCACATAAACTCTTAGCCCCCTAATGGGTGGTCTAAGCAAAAGTTTTAGTGCACACAAGAAGGGTTGAACCTCCAACCTTCCACATCCTGGATGACCCATCACTTATTGTTGATGAGGTTGCTCTACCATTGCACCATACCCGCCATGATGAACTCTCCATCCCCATGTAATATGTAGCCTGTCCATTGTATGTACTACTATAGTATACCTTCCTCCTCTTGTAATGAATGTCTTGTGCCTATACCTATGCTATCACAACACCTATGAAATGTGCTTTTGGCATTGCAACGCAAATAGAACACCACAGCGTCCCCTGGGGACGCCCCCGGGGGAGAGGCTTTGTTAAGCTTGAGAGGCAATATGCTGGGAAAAGAGGGATAACCAAGAAAGGGAAGCAAAAAAGGGGTAATCACAGGAGGCCTGAAGATATCCCCTTTCTAGTCATTGGTATCTCACATGGAAGATTCTGAGCAAAGAGAGTTTTAATTCCTGCTTTTCAAATCCATGCAGAGATTTCCATGGTGTTTCCAACTTGAGTGATATTTTCCCAGTGGTGATTGTTGGCTTTGTCACGGTTGCAACATCCTGAATATTAGGGGGGTTCACATTTAGGAATTGTTAGAATTTTTTATGGTGCTTGTTGGAAATGATAAAAATGGGTTGCAACTGATTTTTTGGACCTCACATCAAGAGGGTATAATTGTCAATCAAGCTTGTACCAGCGGTGGGCCGCTACGCTACGCTACATGGGCAAAATAGCGTAGCGTAGCGGTCATTTTTTTTTCTCGCCAACGCTGTAGCGTTAGCGGCGCTACAGGGCCGCTACAGGCCGCTACGCTGCGTTACGCTACGCTACAGCGCTTGTAGCGGCTATTTTCCGCTACAAAGCGCTGTAGCGCAGCGTAGCGAGGCCTTTTTTTGGCCTCGCTCCGTTAGCGTTAGCGCAAAACCGCTAACAGCAACGGCAAAAGCTGTTAGCTGTTAGCGGTTTTACGCTACGCTACGCTACGGTAACGCTACTGTTAGCGTAGCGGCCCGCTGTTGCTTGTACAGTGCCTAGACAAAAGTTTTTGTTGCAAAACTTTTCATTGCACAAGTTCAACCACCACAGTTACAGTCACAATTTCTGGTGAATCAATCCAAAAAGAGTTTCAAATAATGATTATGAAGAAAATTTTTGGAAAAAATAAAAACATAAAATTTGTGAATTTTTTTAATTTTTTTGCTGATTTTCAAAAATGTTTAATATGCATTTGAAGCGCCTAGAAAACTCAGAGAGTACAGCCTGGAATGTGATAAGAATGATAATAAATGAAAAAATTTTGAACCAAAATAGCAAGGCAACTTTAGTGACCAGCCAAATAGGGCCAAAAATTGAAATTAAGATAAATTTTGCACTGAAATCAGATCTAATTTAATTTTCAGGCCTGTTTTTATGGACACTAAATTTGCTTTGCTATTTTAATTCAAAGAATTTTCATCTTTTATCATTCTTATCACATTCCAGGCTGTACTCTCTGAGTTTTCTAGGTGCTTCAAATGCATATTCAACATTTTTGAAAATCAGCAAAAAATTAAAAAAAATCACAAATTTTATTTTTTATTTTTTCAAATTTTTTTCTTCATAATCATTATTTGAAACTCTTTTTTGATTGATTCACCAGAAATTGTGATTTTAACTGTGGTGGTTGAACTTGTGGAATGAAAGTGTTGCGACAAAAACTTTTGTCTAGGCACTGTACCTACCAGATTGTCTCATGGTGATCCATTCAACACCTCAGCAACATGTATTGGTTGCTGAGGGTGCTTGTTGAGCTCAAAAGCTCACTAAATTTAAGCTTAAATTTAGCGACCGGAAAAAAATTTAAGGGGGATCAGAAGCAAAAATTGCAATTGTGAACACCCCCATTGGGTAAGTGGGAGATGCAAGTCAGCAATCATAACCTGAACTGCTGTATTTTTTGCTTGACTTAAAGGACAACTTTCTGGGTATTGAGAACTGCAATCTGTTTCAGCTTTAAAGGCAGCAATCCATTTCAACATTGAACAAAACGTTTTATTTTATTTATTCTTCTCTGAACAGATTTTTTATGAAGACGAGCAAATTCCATAAATTAATTGGTTTAATGATTCTAGAAGATCCCTCTATGTTTTCTACCTATTAGGCCAGTTCACATAGGGTGTTTTTATGCAAATGTTGTAAAATCAAGTTTGCTTGCTTGCATAAAATAAATGGCTCAAATGTACAATCTCACAGCCAAACCTTATTTCAAATTCCCTAAAATGTTGCTTGTTGCAAAAATTTTTAACTGCAAGCAAGCAGCTATGTGAACTGGCCCATTGATTTTCTCAAAATGCTTGGATTGTTCAATTTTTTTTCCAGATAAAGTTTTGTTTTTTATTCATTTAGTTTTTCTTTATATCCATGGGATATTTTTCTCCAATGAGTCAGCATTGTTGTTGAGCCTTTTGTGTGTAGGTTCCTGAAGAAACAGACTTCATATTTGGAACTGGTACCCAATTTGACCCCAGTCTGCCCCTCCCTGCCTCACCCTCACATGTTGCTGCCCATGGCAGTCATGGCGCAGTACTGCCAGGTTGCTGGAAAGGCTGGCAGGCAACTTGAAGGCTGTGAGCAACACTGGGCCGCTGCGCTTTTTGAGCGCTACGAGTTAGTGTAGCGGCCTTTTTTTTGCCCATCTACCATAGCGTTAGCGGGGGGTTTCCGCCTCTATGCTGTAGCTGTAGCATAGCGGAAAAATCACACTAATGCTTCTGGGTAGCATTAGCGGGAAAACAATCCGCTATGCTACCCGTTAGCGTAGCGGATTTGGCACTAACAACAATTTTGGCCCCATGGTAGCGTAGCGGGGTTCCGCTACGCTAAGCTACATGGGTGTAGCGGCCGTAGCGGAAAAAAACTACCGAGGAAAGACTCCTCCTGGTTGAAGAAGTCTATAACCTCTTTGACCTGGAGGGCTTCCTAGAGGAGAAGGTGTTAGCGTAGAAAAACACTATGCTAACTGTTAGCATAGAATTTTTTACGCTAACATTTTCCTGAAAATCAGGTAGCGTTAGCGGCGGTTTTTTTGAACGCCACTAAAGCTACGCTAACACATTTTTTTTTTTGTAGTTTTAGTGGGTACAAAAGGCCCACTACGCTAACAATAGCCTTAGTGTAGCGTAAAAAGGCTAACAGTACGCTACGCTACAGCTACTGTTAGTGTAGCTGTCCCAGCGTTTCTGTGAGACAGCTAAGGCAGAAACCCTTGGCTAATATCATTTATGCATATCTAAATGCATATGGAAACATGAAAAATAAAAAAATTGTCCAAGCATTATGAGAGAAACAATATGTATACAAAATGAGGTGTGGTTTAGTTGTGTTCTGATCCTGATATCTTCAAGGTTAAAAGTGAGTTGATTTTCAAGCTAGTCACCAAATTCAATACATGCCGGTTGGAAGCATTTGAAAAAAACATGGCTTGATTGTGTATTGATTCCAATATTCTGCTAGGCAAGCACTGAAGTTCAAAACTTGGTCAGCCTGTTTTCTGATTTCCAGCACACACAGTTTGATTTTGATTCAACTCCAGATCCAATTTTTAATTGAATCTACCACTGCATTGTTGAAGCTGCATTTGGTTTTTGGATTTACAGTGAATTTTTTTTGAATTATTAACCCAACCAAAAAAAAAAATGAAGTTTTCCCAGGAAGCTTTCAGTGTCAAAAAGGGCTGTTGCCCCTAGGAGTTCTCCTCCCCCACTCATCAAAATAACCAAGAGTACCGGGGCTCAATTCCCACACATCAAGTCGCACACAAGCCACAAAGATTTGCTAGCAACTGTACCAATGAAATCTGTATAATCTTCACTCAAAAAGAATTATGAGCTCCCCAGCAAACTCAGAGCCGTTTTTTTTTACAAGTTCCTTTCAGTCTTTTTTTTTCAACTTTTTGCCAGACCACTTTTTCTCGAATTTTCAGCTCATTTTATGGCCTTCTAGACCCTTCTCTAAAAAAGCATTGAGTGTCAAAAAAATCCGGAAAAGAAAACCAAGCAAAGCTGGGCCAGCACCTCTGTGAACCAAGGTGCCAAACCTTGACAAATTTGAGTTCAAACTCAAATCTGGCTAGGTTTCCAGTCAAAACTGAGTTCATAAATCAGTTTTGACACAACCTGTTGACTTTGAAACCCAGATTGAACGTCCATATAACTTTTTCAAAATACAGTTTGAGCGAATTACAAGAATATTCTGCAAAAAAATGGAATTCCAACAATTCCATTTTTTTGCAATTTTAGGTTGGGTTTTTAACACAACTGTTTATAAAACAATTCCAAACTTAGAAATCACCACTACTGTGTATATTCAATTTGAATTTCACCCAAGCTTGAAAACCAGACTCAGTGAGAAGTTTAAACCTCAGTCCAGAACCACACAGAGTTGTCCCTCACTGCTCAAGTCAATACAGAGAAGTCCCTCACTGCTCAAGTCATTTTCCCACTCAACTAGTGCAATCATCACTTAAAAGTAAGTCATCTCTCCTGCCAATCAGTTACACTTCTCTTCTTCTTCTCACCTCTCTGACTGGTTCTTGAGGCAACACTGATACTGTCAGCTCTGCATATGATACTTTGGTACTTTCAACAGACAAAGCAAGTACTAATAGCTATCACTGTGCCAAAGGACTATAAAAGGCAGAAATTACTCTCTGACACCCTCCTTTTATGGATAAATATGAAAAAAGGGACTAAGTACACACTCCCAAGGGCATCTGCTTTGGTGGATAACTTTATTGGACTAGCTTGACTTGTGGCTAGAGGGGATTAGGTCAACCCTCACCTGTCAACCACATTAGTGCAGACTAAAGACATAATCCTTTGTGATTTGTATATTCATTTCATGGTTAGTCCAATGATTAGCAGGGTCTAAATTTGGTCCCTGCTAGCTCCAATGGTACATCTGGGTGAAGTTAATCTGCCCTTAGTCTGGCCTGATGTGGTTGCTGCAGTGGACTAAGTTGCTTAATCCATGCAAGCTTAGCCACCAATGCAGATGCCCTGAAACACCAGACACTAAAATGGGAGTATAGGGCAGGAGATAAATCCCTTAAAACCAAACAATTGATATACAAAGTTCTTGGGAAGAGGTGATACCAAAAGAGGGGTATATGGATGAGAAGCAGCTGGCAAGCACTTGATCAGGTTAGCTCAGCCAGAGGTGGTGGTCTTGCAGCAACTAATTTATAAGGAATAAGAGCAGGCTTCAATGGGGAAGTTTAAGGGATCTGAGCAATATTCCAAGAAGGTGATATAGAAAAAGGGTGGTATTTGTAGCACTAATTGGGTTAGCAAGCATCAAATGGTGGGAGTTTCCACCCAAAGTTTATCAGCTTTCCATGCATAAACCTTCCTAAAACTTTACTGATGCAGGTTCAAATTAGCAATGTTATTGTGAAATTAGCAGTACATGAACTGCCCTATTGTACTCTTGAGCCCTACAATTAAAGAAAAAAAATTGTGGTCAGCTCACTCCCAACTCAGTTGAAATTTCCTTCCTGTGTGATTGATTTAGTTTTGTCTTGATGAGAATGCTTTATTCCTTCTCTTTGTAAATTTTGGTGTTTATTTTTCTTGTATTATTTGGCTCACTTGAAAACCTTTTCTGTACTCTCTTGGCAGCCATTTCCTCTTCCTTGTCCATTGAGAGTAATAGCTCATCCCAACCTGAAACGGATGGATGAGTGTGCGCAAGTAAATCAAATCTTGGATGTGTTAAGACAGGAGAAGTTCTGCTCATGCCATGCCTTATAGGAGTGAAGATGTTGGTGTTTGAGTGTGCGCGAGTGTGAATTTATATCCGATTTTAATTGGAACTCCGCCATTCCGATGGACGACCTTCTCTCAAACACTGGACTGGAATTCCAGCGACATCCACTCAAGGACATTGCCTATGGATCCGTAAGCTTGCTCTCTCTCCGTCTCTCTCTCAGAACATGCTTACTTACTATTCCTTTCTTTTAGCTTGCGGGTATCTGCTCCAAACTATTCGAACATCCCTTCGACTTGGTCAAAGTGCGACTTCAAAGCCAGCCTCTCCATCTCCCCAGCCGATACCATGGGCCTGTGGATTGTTTTCGGCAAACGGTAGCGCAAGAGGGGTTTAGAGGTTTGTATCGCGTTCGTCCCCATCCCCTTTCTTTCTTGTCCACTTTTTTTTTGTTTCTACCTTGTGCTCTGTACACAAATAACGCTGACCCATGACTATTAATACGTACTATTTTAGGGAGTCAGTATGCCAGTCGTGGGTGCGATGGCAGAAAATGCGACACTCTTTCTGGTGTATGGACAGGTGCAACAGCTCATACGACGAGTGGCGTTTCCCGAGCAGGCTTCCAAACGAAGACCTCCCCCATTACCATTATCATATGTGGCGATCTCAGCCGCATGTGGAGGGGCCATGGCCAGCTTGATCCTGACACCGATCGAATTAGTCAAGTGCAAGATGCAAGTTCAACAGATTGGATCGAGTAAGGCGAACCCTAAGCGACTAACGGGGCCGGTGGGGATTGTCCGATCGGTGATTTCCAAGGAAGGATTGGGTGGGCTCTGGCTAGGACAGACTGGGACGTTACTCAGGGAGACGGGTGGATCGGCGGTTTGGTTTTGCACCTTCGAATCCATGGTAGCTTTCTTCGTCCGTCGTCGTGGGCGTGGTCAAGAATCTGGGACTGGGTCATGTTTACCAGTACCCATATCGAAGGATGACCTCTCCTCAGTGGAATTGATGAGTTCTGGGGCCACCGCGGGGATTTTTTACAACCTGGTTTTCTTCCCCGCCGACTCGATCAAGAGCACGATGCAGACTGCCTCGGAACTGGCTTCAGCTACTCCTCAGAAGAACGGGTTCTTGAGTGTGGGTCGTCAGATCTTGCAAGCGAGAGGCTGGAAGGGCCTCTATGCTGGCTGTGGGATCACCTGTCTGCGTAGTGCCCCCAGTTCGGCGTTGATTTTCTGGATTGTCAGTCGACTTGAGGGTAGATTTGGATGATAGTGTTTTTTATTTCATCAATAACTATTTATTTATGTCTTGAAAGTGTGATGTGGTGTGTGGTTGGATTACATAATCATGTTTCCTCCTATATAAATAGTTTTGTTGGGCCACTTTTCTTCAACTTAAAAAGGAACTACCATGCTCAACCGAAAAGCAGCTCTCACTCGACTCTTCCCAAGGAACCCCTCCCGCTTGGCGTACTCCACCCAGAACCAACAACAAACTAGAATATCAAGACTCTCAAATGGTGTCAGAGTCACCACCGAATCCACCCCCGGCCATTTCATCGGCGCTGGCGTGTACGTCGACGCTGGAAGTCGCTACGAAACCCCGTATCTGCGTGGCGCAACTCATCTCACCGATCGCATGGCATTCAAGGTATCGAAACTCTCGCTTCTTGGCCCTCTTGTCCTAAATGCTCATCATCCAACTGCCTCATCAAACAGAGCACTCAGAATCGCACAACAGAGCAAATCTCCCTAGAGATTGAACAACTCGGTGGCTCCTTCTTCGCTTCCTCTGGACGGGATACTGTCCTTTACCAAGCCACTTCTTATCCCGACTCCCTATCATCAGTCCTCTCAGTCCTATCAGACACAGCACTCAACCCACTCCTAAAGGAAACAGAATTGGCCATCGAACAAGAAGCGGCAGAATGGGAGGTGAACGAAATCAACAAGAAGCCAGAATACATGCTACCCGAAATCTTACATGAAACCGCCTTCCCTAACAACACCCTAGGCTTACCCCTCATCTGTCCAAAGGATCGCATCCACTCCATCACCCCCCAAGTTTTATGGTCCTATCGCTCCATGTTCTTCAAACCCGAAAGGATCGTCGTGGCCGGCGTCGGTGTCACTCACGATGACTTTCTCGCCCATGCTGAAAGGCACTTTGGGAATTTTAAATCTGTCAACCCCACCGTACCACTCAATTCCAGCTTGGCCTCAACCACCTCCACTGCTGCCGGTCTGGTCACGTCCAGCCTCTCAAACTCCTCCCCCACATCAAAATCTCTGCTCTCCAAAGCATTTGCAACTATCACCAACCCCTCAACAGTAGATCTAACAACTGGCCAACCATCACAGACATTCGAAGAACTAATCAGCGCCAAACCAATCTATAAAGGTGGCGAAGTCAGGATACCCGGGAAAACCGAGAGTAATCTTGCACACATCTACATCGGATTTCAGGCACCTAGTGTACACGATGATGATCTCTATGCCATTGCATGCACACACATCATGCTCGGTGGGGGTTCCTCATTTTCTGCGGGAGGGCCGGGTAAGGGGATGTACTCAAGGCTATATACCAACGTCCTCAACCCACATCCGGAGGTAGACTTCTGCCAGGCTTTCCACCACACCTACGCCGATGCCGGTCTGTTTGGGATCGCGATTGCTGTCGCGCCCGAGTTCGCCAACCGCGTCCCCCAGATCATTGCCACCCAACTGGATTTGATTTCCCGCGAACAGTCGCGCGGCGGGATCACGGAAGCTCAGCTGAGGAGAGCTAAAAACCAGCTGCGGAGTACCATGATGTACGGTCTGGAAAGTAGACTACTGCAGGTCGAAGATCTCGGCCGGCAGGTCCAGACTGCTGGACGGAAGAAACCATGGCCCGAGTTGAGTCTCTTTCGCCTTTTTCCTTCCTTCGATGATCTAATTCTTTTCTCTTTTATTGAATACAAAAAAATAAAAATAAAAAAAAGGGTATGGGAACGGATCGAGTCGTTGACGATCAAAGACATCCACCGAGCGATATCGAAGATCATTCGGCCTGGGACCTTCCGTCGTTCGTCCTTGGATGGCAGTACTACGACGTTTTCGGGCGAGCCGACGATTGTCGCCAGCGGACAAATCGAGCGACTGGGCGATATCAAGGAGCTCTTTAGTCGCTACGGCATCGGTCCCTCCCCTCCCCGCTCCAATCGGCTCTGGTAACCATCACGACCCCCAAAAAATGAATCATCCTCCTCGTCCTGCTTGCTTGCTCTCATTCACTCATCTGTCTCTTTCTTTCTCCCCCGCGAAAAGAAAGATTACACTTAGAAAAAATCAATGTGTCGTTGTTAGATGGGTGTTGGGTGTGTTGTTCGACAGATGATGGGCCATTTGTTTTGTCACGTCACGTGTGTACCACCAGTTCCATCCAATACCACGTTTTTTTTTTTTTGTCGTGTCTGTCTTCTTGTGGGAGAAGCATATGGGATGTGTTGGAGGAGGAGAGAGGCACGTCAAGAAACGAGACAGGGATGGCTGAGCCTTTGGGACTGTCCTTCTCTTGGCGCACACTCTTTCTTGCTTCTTTGGGACTCAGTCACCTCTGCTACAGCAAATCAATCGCACCCGGGAAAACATATCCTTTTGGAGAACTAGTGCTCAATTTTTAGCTGATGATCAATCCGGCGTTGTTAGGCTAGCGGTAAACTGGGGCCTTGCCATCAGAGTGTGGCCTCGTCAGGGGTTCGACTCCCCTACAACGCAAGATGGCGGACCTCCTTTTACCTGGAGGTTGTCGACGCTCTGCTGGGGAAGTGGGGGATGGGCAAGGGTCAGGTGTTGGATATTGTGAAGGCTATGGGTCGTAGTAAGTGGTAGATTGATTGATTTCCCTTTCAACTTGATCTCTCTCGATGGGATACCATCGAGAGAGATCATTCTTTGGCTGCGGCGAGTCCTTAGATGTGTAACCCTCTCCGGGGTTACAACACCCGCCCCCTCGCCGTAGACAACGAACACCATGTCAAACAAGAAAACAGCGCACACAAAAAATACTATGTACAAAGTAGTTGAGAGCGCATTGATAGAAATAAATCCGAGCCTAAAGATTTCGTGAAAATATCAGCCAGTTGTTCTTTTGTATTAACCCACGACAGGGAGGTCTTCTTCTGAAAAAGACTTTCATTTGTGATGTAAAAATCACGGTCCGAGTGTCTGGTCCTCTTGTTGGAGGAGTCATCGGTAGCAACGTGGATTGCTGCCTGATTGTCACACAGTATGTGGCCTATGAAGTCAGTTTTCAATACATCCCGAAGTAAATGCCGTACCCATAGCAGTTGGCGTGTTGCGACACCCAGTGCCATGTATTCAGCGTGGCAAGTCGATGAAGCCACGGAATGTTGCCTGCGAGATGTCCATAATACCGGGCAACCTAAAAATGTGATCAGTATTCCGTAAGAGGATCTGGCAAACTCGCCTCCCCAAGAAGCATCTGCGAAAGCCTGAAGTGGTTTGTCAATTTGTTTCGGGCACAATGATAGACGAAGGTCTTTGCTACCTGCCAAGTAGTTTACCACGTGATATACGCCTTTCCAATGTTGTGCGGAAGGTTTCGCGGCAAAACGCGCAAGATAATTTACAGCAAAACAAATATCTGGTCGCGTACCTACCGCTAGGTAGCTCAGAGACCCGATTATGGACAAATATTTGCCAGTTGACGTTGCGTCTCCCTCTGGATCGGTCACCGCGTTAAAATTGGACGGGAGAGGCGTCGTAGTGGTGGACGTGCCATCCCAGTGTGAATCCAGGATGCTTTTGATCAGACTCCTCTGGGAAAGGTGAAAACCAGCGTAGTCGCGTGTGACTTCAAGCCCAACAATTGAGGATAACGAATGTTCCCACTTGATCTGTAACAGGTCTTTCAGGTCAGTCTCAAGGCGTTTGAGGATATCTTTGTTAGAAGCCGTTACCACGCCGTCATCGACGTGCAACCATATCACACCATGCATCGTCTCGTGCCGCAAAATGTACAAACTGTTGTCATACTGTGAAGGCCTGTATCCCAGTTTGTCTAATACTCCTCTTAGGTGAAGCCACCAACACCTACCAGCTTGTTTTGTGCCGTATAATGCCTTTTTGAGTTGTAAGGCATGACCTGGAGGAACCGACATCCCTTCAGGAGGTGTGACCCAAACGTCTTCGTCGATTGGCGAATTCAAGTATGCTGCTACAAAATCGAAGCTGTGAACCGGCCAATTGTATGCTGCTGCAACGGTTAGTAATAGGCGGAGGGAAACGAAAGTGGCTGTTGGTGCGAAGGTAGCGGTGAAATCCACCCCTGCCACTTGCGTGAATCCTTTGGCCACAAAACGGGCTTTGAAACGAACTCCGCCATCTGGACCACCGCCTTTCGTTGCGAAAACCCATCTGCCATCCAAAGGTCGTTTCCCTGGGGGCAGCAATCCTAGCACCCAAACCCTCATTCGTTCTAAATTCGAGAGCTCTACTGCAATTGCTTTCGACCATTCGTCCTTCTCTGGTGATCGCATGGCCTGCTTGAAAGTTTTGGGAACTGAGATGGAATAAAATTGACAAAGCTCAATGATTTTGTCTACAATCATTTCTTGATCGATGAACTCAACCTCGTCAGTGAAATCACCCAGTTTTAAATGGTTCATAATGAAATCAATGGAGAGTTTCTTATTATGAGAGGGTACTTCTCTGGGTTTCTCGACAGTCGGAATGTCAGGTTGTTTGATCACTGGTACATCCCTCAGCTCTTCGGGAAACCTTACCATGGCGGATGAGAAGAATTTCCTGGAGTCTGGATCCCATAACAACCATCCTTTGCTTGGACCCAAATGCGCGACGACGTGACCACGCGTGGCTCTGGCATCCAATTTCTTGCGCACTTCCTGTGGAACGTGTGCGTAGCCAATGCTTCCAAACACCCGAAAACAGTCGAACTGAGGCTTTTGTCCGAGGAGAGCCTCATAAGGCGTCACTTTTCCGCTTGCCTGATTCGGGATCCTGTTTAACACATAAGACGCCCAGACATACGCAAAACTCCAAAAGGTCTTGGGGAGAGCGCTATCCATCAGTATCGTTCTTCCCATGTCAGCAATTGTCCGGTTGAAACGTTCAATGACTCCATTTTGATAATGGTGGTACGGTAGCGCACGCTCTGCGCGTATACCCTTCTCATCCAGAAACTTTGCTAGTGTCTTGTTCGCAAACTCGCCACCATTGTCGCTGCGCAGTGTGCCGAGTCGTTTGCCTGTAAGCTGTTCTAGTCTCGTTACGGTGCTGATGATGTATGAGTTAGCTTCATCTTTTGTTCTGAGTGTGTAGGCGAAACAATAACCTGTTCCAACATCTCTCATGGTTAAAAGGTACTTCCTACCATCAATGGAGTCCACTTGAAACGGACCGATGAGATCGACTGCTATCACGTCCAAGCGCTCTGCAGGTCTAAAAGTGGAAGACAGTGGGTTAAATCTCGTGCTCTTGCTGATGGCACAAACGGGACAGTGGATTTTGCCGTCTGGCACTTGGTCTGGTAGACCATGTCCGAGCTTCAGACTGACAATGCGTCTTATATGTCTTAGACTGGCGTGCCCGAATAGTCGATGCAGATACAAGAGTTGTAGCTCTTTCTTGGTCAGTTTTTCAGGTTTCCACTCGAAACCCGTGGAATCAATCACTGGCTCGCGGAATAAAGGAGTATGCGCGGTGGCAATATTGGAGTTCAAAACCGATATTGCTTTCTGACAGGAGGCAGAGACAGAGACAGGAATGGAGCATGTAGTAGAATCAGAAGGTTTGGAATGTGATATAGGACAAGAGGAAAATGTGGAAGAAAGAGAATCATAAGAAGGAGAAGGAGGCGCATGATTCATAGGCATAGCAGTGGGAGAAGTAAACGAAAGTGGTGCGTGTGTGTGCGTGGGTTTTAGTAAGGTGTAGGGTAGGATCCATCGGTTTCGCTTTGGTTCGAAAATGCACCGGAAAGTCGGTCCCCCGTCCGGTAACGCTATGTTAAAACAATCATTACTGTTGTCATAATGGATGTTGGCGTTAGCTTTTCTTAAAGCAGCCATGGATAGTAAAGTGGCTTTGGCTTGCTCACAGAAAAGTATGTGACGTAGGGTAACCAATCGACCGTCGGTCGCATAAAATCTCAGGGAACCGTATCCCGTAATGAACGAAGCCCCGTTGGTGGTAGCTACAGAAACAGAAATTGGGGAAGGAAGGGAATGAAAATCATGTAAGAAAGATTTTGACCCAGTAAAACCGTGGGAAGCTCCTGTGTCGAAAATGGGAGGATTGCTCACCAGGTCCTCCCCAAGTGACATGGAGTGGAAATTTAAGTTATCCAAATCATCCGGCAGTCCATCGAGTTCTACAGCCTGCATGGACACAGTAGGCTTGTTGGAAGAGGGTTGGGAGGAGGGCATGTCCCTAGTCCTTATGTTTGGTGTATTGTATCTAGGACGATAGTAATCTGCCAGACGCCTGGCAGTTTGTTGACCAGGTGAAGTGAAATTGGATGGTCGACGATTGGAAAGATTAGGAAATCGGGAGGAGGAAACGGGAAAACCGCTGGGTAAGTGGCCGTATATGGTGCCAACCAGTGTGCTAATGGCTTGTCCATGTGTTTGTTTAGCCTTTGAAGGGCAAGTGCGGGCATAATGGTTGTCACCTCCGCAGCTCCAGCATTTATGAGCTGTCAGAGCGTAGAAGTCCAGGGCATCAGGCCACTCGGGTTGTTCGATGTCGGCCAGAAAAGAATTGACATTGAAGTCATCTGAATCAGTGGGTTGCTCAACTAGGAAAGCGGAGGCGTTGTTGGAGGGAGCAGATGTGGGTGGCATGGAGGAGTTGCTGGGGGAGAGCAGATATTGCTGCCGGCAGACTTCTAGGAGTCGAAGAAGGGAGGAAAACGTTGGGCACCTCATATCAGGGTCACGTTGAATCATATGCTCTACGCGTTGTTCAAAATCGCTACGGAATCCCGCTTGCGAGTTCATGATGCTGGCTTGTAGGATAAAACCGAGCACGGCGTCCGAACTCATCCGTACATTTACAGATTTCATCTCGGCGTACAAGTCCTTCAAATGGGTCGCAATCCCGGCAGTGGGGGCGTCCGGGTCCAGTCGGAAATTCAGGAGGCGGAACCAGAGATTCATCTGTGCTGCTCGTGAGACGGTGTTGAACTGTTTTTTCAAGCTGTTGTACATGAGGTGTACCTCCTCGGCCGATTGGATGTCGCTGACGAGCGATTTGTCGATGGACGCGAGGAACACTGCCCGGGCGATTTTGGCCATCATTTGGTTTGGAATAGGGCAGAAGAAAAATTCGGACGACGAGAGGTGGGTTCGGCCAAGTTCTTGAAGCAAGCGGGTCCATTCGCTGAAGTTCTTCCCATCGACTCGGAGGATGGAATCATCTTTGATGGTGTTCTTGATTGCGACCACCGTTTGAGATATCCATTTTGCTTGTTTCAAAATGGCCTCCGCGGCCTCAAATTCGTCCACTGGCACAGGTTGAAGCGTTTGTGGCGTGGATTGTTGGGGGTTGCGGGTGGATGACTGATGCGCCTGCGTGCCACGAGTGTGTCTGTCGTTAGCCCGAAGGGTTTCATCAGCGAGTGTGGGTCCCGCAGTGGAGCCAAGAACCGACGAAAAAAGGTGCTCCATCCGTCTCGAACCGTCCATTGGGTCCATGGGCAGTCCGTCAAGGTCAGAGGCGGAAGAGTGGATTGATGAAGCACGGGAGTGCGAGTGCGATGGTGCGGCCGAGTGCGTGTTACGGTTGGAGGATGAGGGGAGATGAGGAGTAGTCATCGGGAAAGAGGGAAAGAGAGTCGGGGAGGAAATCAGATGAGAGCGGATGGTGGAGAGGAAGGGAAAAAAAAATGACGTGGAGGTGGGAGGTCGTGTTGTTTGTATATAGAGTCGAGAAGATTTGGGTTCAGGAAAATATAAAAGGGAAGAAAAAAATGCCTCAACCCGGCTCCTGAGGTACGACGCAAAGTTAGGGCCACTAACAAATGCTTAAGCGGATGGCTAGTCCACGTAGTCCTTCCGCAGGGCTTAGTATCGGAAAAGAAACTTTAAAAGGTTGAAGGTTTGTGGAAATAAGGGGGAAAGTGATGTGACGGTTGATTATACCGGTATAGACAAAACTCAAATGAGAGAGTGTTGCGGAGAGTGTGTCGATTAGGACACGAGACGTATGGTATGATGATTAGTCGAATACCACGAGGTTGGTGTGTAGGAGATCGCGAGAGTCTTTAAGGGCTCATAACCTGTGAAGGCTATGGGTCGTAGTAAGTGGTAGATTGATTGATTTCCCTTTCAACTTGATCTCTCTCGATGGGATACCATCGAGAGAGATCATTCTTTGGCTGCGGCGAGTCCTTAGATGTGTAACCCTCTCCGGGGTTACAACAGATATGGGTCCCTTTTGTGACAATCACAGCAACAGGACGGCCTGGGGATGGCCACATCAGGCAGATAGGGTCCAGAGAGAAGGATCACTTTTAGGAATTTTGTCTTCTTGTTCATCTACTAGTCCAAGGGCTCCAGTGATCAGGCAGCAACAGCCCTGAGGAGTGAGGCAGACATGGGGGCGGCTGAATTAGGGGGTGCAGCAGGGAGCAGCACCATGGCAAAAGTGAGAGGAATGCATGTCAGATGACACCCAGTAACATCCATTGAAACTCCAGAATTACTTTTATGTTACTCCACAATGATAACAATGGACCCTTTGTCCTTATCAAGGATTTGAATCAGTTTCTACTGAGTTTATGGCCTGAATTGCTTAAGGAGTTATCTGCATGTCACCTGCCATGTATTCCCTACTTTTGGCATTAATGTTGAAAATCTGAGTTTGCTCTTCAATTTTGTCCTTTTATCTTTTCTCTCAAATTGTCACTCTTTAATTGCCAGACCCCTTTTATGCTCAACCTGCTTGTTGAGCCTTTCTACAACCACAACTTGCACCTTGTACTTAGACTACTGGAGGACTTCCCGTCGCCCAGATTCCTTAATCTGGCACTTCTAGTTCTAAATCCCAAACTTTGTTTGGTGGTGAAAATTGACAACAGTCAGGTTCCCACCACCAAACAAAGTTTGGAAATTAGATTTAGCCCATCTAAATTAGGTATTCCAGACCGACGGGAAGTCCTCCACTTAAACTGGGTCTCTAAAGAGAGAATGAAAATCATCTGTCCTGACAAAACAGTTCTGTGAGGTGGCACATTTAGCCCCATCTCATTTATCTTTGAGGAGGCACATTTAGCCCCTTTGACTGAGAATCAGTCCTCATTTGCTATGGCAAAATCTTATTATTTTTTATCCCCTTTGATCATGTTTCCAAAAGGTTTTCAGGCATGGTGCAGAAATCATTGGCAGCAGGGGTGTGGAAAAGAGTGGGAAGCAGTGAGCAGGAGG
>SMGU01001470.1:0-16700 GCA_004348175.1 Puccinia novopanici
GGGGAGCGCAAGAAGCTGATGGATTGAATGCGGATGGGGGAAGCGCAGACGAACAAGGTAGATTTGCGGGGGCCGGCGGGCTGGAAGTCGGTGCTGAACAGCTGCAAGAAGCATTCGGAGACGCGCTGGGTCATGGTGACGCGAGGGGTGATCTGGCCGCTGTGTCTGACGCTGTACATGGTCGGCTATGCCACCCTGCCGAGCCCGGACGAGGGGCTTCAGCCCGACCGGCATGGCGCCACCCGTGGTGAGCAACCCGTCCTTTTCCCCCCTCTCTCCCCCAATCTTCGTGTTGACGATCATTCTTGATGGATGTAGAGGTCGCCAGCTTCCTTCTCTTCATCGTCCTCACTACCATGCAGGCCATGTCCCTCAAACACGCCTGCTTCGCCCTCCCCCCCTGGCTGCCCTTCACGATCCTGTTCGCGATCTCGCTGCTGCTATGGCTGCCGGCCTTGTGTGAGTGTCTGTCCGTCTCTGAAGGCAGGTGACAGCCGGACGGGACGCTGATGCCGATTGTTCTCTCTCTCTCCTCTCCGTGCAACCAGATGCGTTCTGTCTGCTCGCGGTGGTAAGTCTCTCTCTCTCGCCCGTCCGCCCCAGCGAGCGAGCGACTGTTAGCGGGGCAGCCCGGGCGCTGAATGTCTCTCTGCTTGTCCACAGGTGCCCGACGACGCGGCGTTCGTGAAGGCGAAGACGTTTTTCTACGTCGGCTATGGCTTCGCTCATGCGGCTGCCATCGGCGGACTCTTGGCGCTCCATCGTCGCTCGCGTCGCTGGGAATACCCCGTCGCCCAGGACGACCCGCCAATCCCCGACGAGCCTAAGGAGCCCAGCCAGCAGTCTGTCTTCCCCCTCTTTCTCTCTCTCTCTTTCTCGCCCCCATCCTCTGCGTTACTAATCCCTCCCTGCTTTTTTCTTCGCTCTCAAGACCCGCTTGAGCTCTTCCAAACCCCGCCCGCCTCGGTCCTGCCAAACTACCAAAAACATAACAAATCCTCTTGATACCTACCCGGCCAACACCCGTCGTTCCCCCCAAACCTTCAAACGAAATGCCCCTTTGACGCATCTTGAAAAAGAATTCTTCTTCTTTTATTTGATTTTTAGTTTGTATTGTGCTCTTGTACACCAACCCATATGCTGTTCCTCTTCTCAGTCATTGTTAATCATCTCACGAACGATACTCGGTTGATATTTATTGTTTTCTTTTTCTCATTCGAAAAAGGAAATGAAAATAACCAAACAACTTCCAGTCATGCAAGTCTAGTCCTCTTCAAACCACTGGATGCCGACAAGGGCTTTATCTTTTTGAAAGGAGTCTGGGTGAATAAGAAGTGTATGAAGTGGATTACTATCGGTATGATACATACAAGACCAAGCAATCAGACGGGCCGTTTTCTTCGTGAGTCCAAGCCAACAACAAGGGCTCGCTTCAAGACGGGTAGAGTGAGGGGTATAAGAATAGTGTACAACGAAAAGCTTGACGTGAATTGATCGAGCAAGATGAGGAAGGTTGCAAAGCGCTTGAGAGGTTGCATATGCACGGCAGGCAAACATCTTCTTCGTGTTGGAAACAAGACAGGTAGAGAGAGGTATGAATGAGTTGTTGGTAAGCTGCACGCGACATGCAACGCTCGAACTAGATCGGGTCAACTCACACGAAGCGGGCAAAGACATGTATATGTGCCATGGGGAAGGGACAGAGAGTGAGACAGAGAGAGAGAGAGAGTGTGTGTGTGTGTATGCGTGTCCGACTGCGAGCAGTCTGACGTGCTCGTCATCCAGTGGAGTAGGGCTGAGCGAGGGGCCTAGTCGGCGGGCAGCATGCGCTCCGGCATGTCACCGGGACCTCGGGTGAATCCCGCCTGGTAGGCCAGCTCCCATGCTCGTTCGACATCAGGCCGGTCGCTTTCCGACAGGACCATTTCGTCCTCATCTTCCGCCTCCGTTTTCTCCTCACATCGGGTCTCCTGTCCATCCGCTTCTGACCCTTCTTGCCCCCTCGTTCCTGCCTTCGGCCCAGACGAGCTGATGGCGACAAAATAAAAGAAAGTCTCGATCAACGGGGTCTGGTCCCCCACGATAAAAAAAAGTGGACAATATGGCGCGCTCACCCTAGGTGCAGACGACTGAGTGACTCCGTGGTGGCCAGCTCGCGCTCCCGAAACAAGTTCTGCTCTTGGAGTCTGATCGACTGTGACATCGACATCCCGGCCAATAACGAGTCGGACGTAGGTACCTGGGTGGAGAAATTCAGCGTCGAGCGAGAGAGATGTTCAGGCGGCAGCGCCGGGGAGAACGAGGGAGGGAACATACGAACGATTGTTCCTGGATCAGCCGTCGCTTGAATCCCACGATTCCTTCCCGCCCAAGACTCCCCGCCCCGCGCCCGCGCTCATCCTCCACAGTGCCCGTCCTAGCTGGCTTTCCTGAGACCCTCGCCCCCTCCCGTTCGTTCGTCGATTCAGATAGCTCGCTTAATCGCATCAATAGCTTGCTTTCAAACGCTTTTAGTATCATGGCTGTTTCTGAACTCTCTGCGAACCCCCTGGGAAATCATCGTTGTTGTGTGGATGTGTGTCAGTTCCGCAAGTTGGGGTTTTTCGTCACCACCATTTCCAAAAAAAAAAAAAAGGGTACATCATGCAGCGAGCAGAAAGCCATCAGTTCCTGCACACTAGTCCTCTTTGTGTGCTCGAGACAGATAGACGACGTACGAGTTTGCCAGAGTCTTGCGGCAGGATTCCAAGCTCTTGTGGAGCTGTTGTGGGGAGCTATTCCGGATGGCGAGTTCCTGGTCCTTGAGTCGCTGGTGGAGCGACTTCTTGATGAAGGGGGAGTGGTCATTCCGAGTGGATCTCATCGTTTGGGAGGTGGTCGACAGGGAGGAGAAATATTTAAATGTGTGTTTCCCCGCAATATTACTCCGCTTGCGCTTGCTCATACCCTGCTCCCATCATCTGTATCATTCTCACATTTGACATCATCCTGGAGGGAAACTCATCTAACAAGGCTGTGCGAACAATTGCCGTCTGCTTCAGCACGGGCGACGGGGAAAGAGGGCAACAACATACAGGTCACCTTCAGTGATGTGGTATACACAAAATATGGGTTCCAGTGTTCAACATCATATTCTGTTTATTTCTTCCAAAATAAAATAAAAAAAAACATCAACATGGTGGATAATTCTGGCAATGCCAGAAGGGAGTGAATGAAGGGCTGCTTCAACTTCAACTTTCAAGGAGAAGATGAGCCTGGGTCAAGAAAAAGAAGACTGAATTATGGTTTATTTCATCAGTGAAGTACCAGTGCCATAAAAATGACACAGGGACCAACTTGTAATTCCTATGGGTCCCTGCTACACAGAGACTTCCCCTCATGAAGGCAATCAGCAAAAACAACAGTCCAGTTGCAGTAAGTCATCTGTCAGTATGGACCCACGGGAAAACTTGTGGACACAGCCTGGATGTGCCAACACACCCATAAGCTCAGAACCCTAAGGAGACCACATTTTATGGGGTCCCTGGATGCAGGAGTACATTCTCAATCTATCTTGCCTGCATGGTGATATCCATCCAGCCATTTTCTTCATTTTTTATGGTTGGTATTGGTCAACCCAGCCATACATGTTAGAATAAACCCATAGGTATGGGTTTGGACAACACTTTGCACTTACTGAGCAGCCTCAAATCATAATCACATGTTACTTAAATCAATAATATCTGAATTTGCACCCATCTAGCTGCATACAAGGACAGAGTCAATTGACAAGGGTTTGGATGATGGTTTTGGGAGAAGGGAAGGGTCAACCACAGAGGTAATATCACCATACCTGACATTACCCAAGTAATTGCACAAAATTTTATTTACATAATATGAATTAGAATAACAAGTTGTTATAGTTTATGGTGTTCAAAACTGCATATCATATAATCTTGCATAAAACCATAAATGAATAAAATCAAAAAAAATTATGTATCCCCATTTGCCCCCGGGTTTGCATATCATAAAGTGGCAGTCTGTACTCCGGCTTGCCTAATTTTTCTTACTTGCCATGTCTAATCCCCCTCAACATTCACCATCCTCACAACCTTCCTTTTCCGGCCCTTTGGTTCAATCTGCACCAACACTTTCTCAACCACCATCAATCAGCCCCAGCACAAGCATCAACGTTCCATTTCTCAGCTGGCAAGTTTTTATTATTCTCCCTTTCTTTAGATAGATGGCTTACATGGGATCTTCCAGGGGCAGTGGATCACCCGTTCTAACTATGATTCCTAGTCACATGATGTCCCAAGTGACTACATCAACTCAAAACGTGCCTTCGGAGAGTAACCAGCAAAACTCAGCAACTTCTCCCACCCCGGCGCACAATTCGAAGACTCCTGCTACTAGATCACACGGTCGAGGACAAGGACGCAAGCGTGGAGGTGGTACTCAAAATCCTCCAACAAAACCGGGCAACCGATCGTGGACTCGCACAAAAAACAAGGATGACAAGTCGGAACTCGACTTGATTGTTGACTGGCTTACTGTGGAGGGAAACTATCAACTCTGGCGATCAAGTGAGATGAGCAAAAGAGATGTTTGTGATTTGATACTTATACACCTTGAAAATCATGGATTCAAGCATGAGAAGCGCGATTGGAAGGGAGTGGAGCAGCAGGTTGGTTTTCTTTTTGAAGCTGCTTGGTATCAATGCTCATGATTGGTTTATTTTGTAGATCACGCGGCTCGAGAAAAAATTCCGAGATGCTTTGTCTTTCAAGGAACAGACTGGCCAAGGAATCTTAGATGAGGCCAAGACCCAACATAACACACTTGTCGCGGAAGGGAATGAGTCAGAGGCCGAGGATGTTGTGACTATGGCTAAGACCAAAACAGAAGGTTGGTCTCATTGCTTCTGTTTTTTCCCCACACAAGTTCATGAGGCTGATATTCAGTGGGTTGTTACAGCCGCCATTCGGAAACGTTGCCCATACTTCTATGAGCTTGAGCCAGTGATGGCTGATCGACCCTCCTCTGCCCCTTTGGCTATGGCTGAGAAGGGTGTAGGTGCAATGGTCTCGCCCTCCGATGAAGATGTCAATCACGCCCCTGAAGAAGAGGCAGAGGATTTATTTGGCAGATCCAAATCACCTAGCAGTATCTCTGGTTCTTCGACGTCTCAACTCGCTTCGGCTTCTCGATCTCGACATGCTTCAGCTCAAAGTCACGGCATTGGTACTCAGCAAGCATCCAAACCATCCCAATTCCCTTTGAAGGAGGCGCATAAACATCAACAAAACAAATCAACACCAATGTCTTCTTCGCGGAAACGAAAGACTTACGCTGAACAAATTGCGACTCAGTTCTTGCCCTCGAAGAAGGAATTGGCCGCGGAAAAAAAAAGCTAATATGGACATATCATGCCGAATGGTCGAGTCGGACGAGCGTTTGGTCCAAGCTGCAACAACCCTGGCAACATCTTTTGCTGCCCAGAATAGTGAGGTCGCCTCCTCCGACCCAGAAATGATGAAATTGAAGCGGCGCGAGAAGGAATTAGAGGTGGAAATGCGAGAAATCGAATTAAATTGTGCGCGACTGGAGGCCGAGGAGCAGCTATCCGAGGCGGCTGAGTGCCGTTTACGTCTTGAACGTGAAAAATCGATGGCGAGTGCAATGGATCGAGCACACATGGTGCAAGATTTTCTTAAATCTGGTCTATCTTATGAACAAGCCATGGAGGCAACCAATACCATTCTTGGTATTGGTGGTTGTAATACGTAATACGTTTTTTTTTGGCCTCAATTAGTTGTTTTCCTTTTGTTTTCTTTTTTTCTTATTTTGAATTCCATTTCTCTATGATTGAAATAAAAATATGTTTCCATTGAATTGATGGAGGCAAACTCTTTGATTGACAATAACATGAAATTTCAAAAACCGCAAGAAAAAAAAAAAAGGAGCGCTTAAGTCGTTTGGCGGCAAAATAATTCAAAAAGATGATTCCGCAATCGACAGTCCTCCGATGGGTCAGTCTCCTCGTCTTCGACATCATTGGATTGATCACTTGCTCGATTGTCTTCATTGCGAGTTGGTTCCCAAGTATCACGTGTATGGAGAAGGAAATTGTGCAAAATGATGCACACCTGAATCCATCTGTTTAGTCGTCTTGCCGAATGCACGCCTGTGAGTCTATTCCTGAGCAGCTTGAGAGACTGCCACCTATTCTTGAGCATTCCAATACAATGTTCAACCTCCACGCGCTGCTGACTGAGCTCAAAGTTAAATGATTTCTTCTCGATAGGTAAATCTTGTCCTGGTGATCGTTTGAAGGCCGGGACAACGGTTGATGATGACGTATATGCCAAATCTGCTAGCAAATATTCGCCGGTGCCAAAGTATTTATGAAACTGTTTGAAAATCTGATTCAAAAAATTAGAGGTATATTAAACCAAAAGAAAATTCAACTACACGTACTCGAGAATTCTTGAATACACGTTGGTCATGGGCACTCCCACACCATCCATGCAGGGCATAGATGATTCGGCGGTCCCAATTACAGATAATAAGGGAATTTACCGCGTATACACATTTTCTCATCCAATAGTCCTCCTTGTGGACGGATGGAGCAAAATCAAGGGGGAAGATTGTCCCGTCCGCTAGTCCAATCGCGCCATTGAAGAATCGATAGGGAGATGTGTTGCAGTAGGTGGATCGTTCGGATTGTGACGGCCACACAACATACTCATTCTCGAGTGTCTCGATGGCATACAGACACCTGTTTGTATAATTTTCCACAGAACCTTCTGAAAAGAATCATATTATTAGTTATGCGGCTAATCAAGATTAAAAAAAAAACTCACCTGATATATTGAAAAACTTGGCGAGCATGTGAGGCGACCCGCCGTTTCCGCTGAGAACCAGATGAGATAAAGCAACAAGAAGTTTCCATTCACAAGGTGCTTGAGCGTGATTGTTGTCATTCGAGAAAATTGGATGTGATTCTATCCGGTCCAGGAGGTGGAGAAAACTTTCTGGGGTCATTCGGGCCTAAAAAATACAAAAAAAAAAAGAATCAGTGAGCAGACTCAAGATTGTTGAAGTCTAAAAAACATACCCATCTGAGGAAGACAGGGGAATCGCGCAGGACATCATATGTTTGACTTAGTGATGCAATTCTCGGCCGTCAAACTCGTGCATGCAGATAGCGTTTTGTACAGACGTAGCCGATCAGATTAACGAAACCGGCTGCTTGCTTGTACGTTGATTTTTCCTCCATTTCTTGCTGGTGGTGATTTAAAATTAGAAATTTGGTTTTCTTTAATTTACGCACTAAGGCCAAAGACAGTTGGGAAATCAATTGTTCCGGTTGCGCATCAATGTTCCTGAGGAGTCCCATGATGAATAAGGAGAAGAATAGACCACCATGATTTGAGATATTGAGTTGCTCCCGGCGGTTAGTTGAGTTAAGCTTGGCAAGGATTGTGACCAAAAGGAACTGAAGATTGCGAATAAGTTCTTTGCGTTCTGATTGTTGTGGCATTGTAGGACCGGGGGTAAGCAAAGATGGGGTGCTCAAATCTGAAATTCCACCTTAAATTCATATTTCCATAAATCCCCGCAAAAATGGGTTGATTATGCAAATATGATTTTATGCAAAATTTTAGGATATGCAGTTTTGAACACCATAGTTGTTGTAAGCACTGAATCACTCTAATATAATATGTACTATATTTTATTCTGCTGAATATAGTAGTAATAACCCTTTCATGGTCATTTAATTGCTATTTACGTAACAATAACCTTATATGAACCTTATGTGAACATCTCATATTATTTATGTATGGTTTGGTTCAGTTTTGCCTAGTTTTGTCAGTTTTTTTCCAGGTTTTATTTTGTTATATCATTTTTTGTCCTTTTATTTTGTATTTTACTCTAATTATTATATTTTATAATAATCATAACATTAGATAAATTAACATACACTGGATGCACCTAAAGTATGCAAATAATTATTTTAGTTGTTATAACTTAATTGAAAGTATAAAAAATCCTGGGATTATTATAGTATCCATAGATACCTGAAAGTGCTGTAAGGAAGGAATTAACATTGAATTAAACCATACTCAAGTCCCATGAGGTGATCAATAAATCAAAGCTAATTATTATCAAATTATTGAAACTATAGCCTCTTTAATTTAATGACATCATAGCACTGCTTCATTGCATCACAGCACTTCCTGATTGCACTATAGCACTGCTTTATGACATCCTTCCTTGAGAACTCTAGTTTATGAGCACCTGAGAGCCTTCCACAAGCTTCCATATGTTTCCCATGAGTGCTTCAGAGGTCCATGTGAGAATATTCAAGGACCTGCTTCCTCTGGTATTTTCCCCCAGCCCTCCAAGTCCTTCAGAAAGCACATTCAGCCTAGATATTATTGTACACACTCCCCTGGATTGTTTATATAATTATCCCAGCAGCTTTGTATAATTCTCTTGCTACTGGAGCATATATCCACCATCATCTACACTATCCATTGTCTGCTTGAATTATTCTGTAGCAATAGCAGGCCGCTACGCTAATGGTAGCTTTATTGTAGCATAGCGTAGCATAAAACCACTAACAGCTAATGGCTTTTGCCGTTGCTGTTAGCGGTTTTGCGCTAACACTAACGGAGCAAGGCCAAAAGAAGGCCTTGCTATGCTGCGCTACAGCGCTTTGTAGCAGAAAATAGCCGCTACAAGTACTGTAGCGTAGCGGCCTGTAGCAGCCCTGTAGTGCCGCTGACACTACAGCATTGGCAAAAAAAAAAAAATGACCACTACGCTACACTATTTTTCCCTTGTAGCATAGCGGCCCACCGCTGTCTGTAGTGAATTGTACAAGTCTTAAGGTGCATTTGAACTAATTCCCCAGGTTGTTATTTGCACTCCAATCCTTGTAAAATTCCCACTTTGCACATAATTATTATTACTTACACTCCATAAGCATCCCCTGTCTGCCTCAGAAGGAAGAATACACCTAGTACTCACCGGATTTCCCTCCCTTTAAGGTTGATAAAATTTCTACAAGATTTAAATACTTGGAACTAATTAATTATCCTTTATTATTTATTACAGGAATTATCTTAATTCTTACCAAACCTTTACGTATCAACACTCACAGCACAAACAGTGCTGATTAAAAAACTTGGTTGGTAGCATAGAGGGAAGGACCAAGTTAAATGATAAGAGAAAACAGTAATGGTCATTGAATGAGCCTATTTTCTCTGGCTAAGATTACAAAAATTTTTTGCTCATTGCTGCTTTTCAAGGAATGCATTAATGTGATTTGTAATTCTTCATTGAAAGGGAGGACTGGGGTCCATTGAACAAGTAGAGTGGTAGATTTATGCAATATTACCACTCTGTACACCCAGAAGAACTTATTTTTCCCATAAGGGAGACATTTAGCCTAACAATCTTCCCCCTAGAACCTCCAGAGGGTCTAAGAGTCTTGTAAATTTTACTGGATCCACAATTGGGACCATCAGCTAATATTGTGACCTGAAAGATGACCACCACAACTGTAGAAGTATGCTCATTATGATATGGATGATGAGAGCTTCAGGAAACTCATAGAAAAACCACCAAAGCATGAACAGTTCAATGAAAATCCACACCTGTGTCACAAAACATCTTTGGATTCAAACCTATGAAAATATTCACCTGGCTCACACAAGGGATGAAAATAGCTCACTCAGCTCTACCTAATTTTTGGACCTGCTCCTTCAGCCTCAAACACCAGGTGGAGCTGTCTGGGTCAGCCTGCCCTTTTTTTGGTTATAAATCAATGAAATATGCACAATTTTTCTTGGTTAGGAGCCAAAGTATTAAAATGATAATGCTCCAAAATCAAAAGTGTAGAAAATTGAGGTCTTACATTATCTTATTGTAGTGAATAAGTAATGCTAGTAGAATTAACAATCCTAAGAGGAAAAAAAAAAAGGAAAAAAAAAAAAAAAAAAAAATGAGAGCACAAGATAAAAATGAAACATTGAGAAAGATTAGAATAATTTAAGCACCTGCATAAATTTCATCCTGGCTGAACTGAGGAACAAAACAAAGCAAAAAATTTATAACAGAGATATGAAATTGCAACAAGCTTGATGTTGGTGAAGAAACATGAATGAGTATCAAATGTAGAAATACACTGAAGAGAAAGTAGAAAGATTGAGTTGGGATTACAATTATTTACCTCCATTTGTGCAAATACTTTCTCCTCCTGAAATTTGATTGTAGGAGCCCAGTGTTTTTTCAGATTGATATTATAGACAAATGCTTCAATGCTTGATTAAGATGATGATGATTTTGACTTGGTGGAATCAAAGAGTTCTTCAGATTGAGTTTGACTTAGTATCAAATCCCAGATCATTTGAGTAATGTTTGAGGAATCCTGAAGCATATGGGACAACCTCTGTGTTAGAATGATTCTATAACAGAAAGGATTAATAAACTGGGATGAACCCATTCACAAGTTGTCTTCAAGTCACAATAAGGAAGTCTGGTGTGTATTAATAAGAATGATCACTGATAAAAAAATATAATCTCTTGAGCTGGATTTAAGTTCCTCTGTAATCTGATGTGTTTGTTTCACAGAATTCATTCTTTAAATATTGTTTCTTTATTTTCTCTTCACCACTAGAGCCTTCATCTTCTTGTGTATAAAAGCATGATAAATACATAGAACCCATGAAGCTTGAAATATCATGCTAGACTATGCTTTAGTTGGTCTGAAAATGAAACAAAATAGAAGTAACATATCTCCTGTTTCTGGGAGTATATTATGGTTGGTGTTTATTAGTGAACAGATGAAATTTACACTTTCTGATTATTTTTTTTTTGGTAAAAGGTGTATCAGTCAAAAAGAAAAGGATATAAAACAATGGATGGTGTATTTTTTTTAAGTTTGATGTGATTTGATTGTGTGTGATTTGATTGTGCATGGCTGTTAAGATACCTCATCCCATGGCAGCTGGACTGCATTCCTGTGTTTAATTTGAGAGGGAACTTGTGTATGATGACAAACTTCAAGAAGATCATCATAGATTCTTTGAGTGTGGATAAAAAGATTTTCGCGTTTCGCTGGATCGGGTCCTTTGGTACTTAGTAACAAGAAGCTTTGGATCTTATGCACCGGGACTTCCATCTGAACGGAAGCTTGATCTAGGTGTTGGAACAAAGCTGGGTCCCCACTTCGAGCTGAGATTTGCGATAATTGACGTCGTAAAAGTCCAGTCTCTGCTTCTTTTTGGTAAAATGGGTTGGCCCTTTTGTGAAAGAAATGGAGCATTTCGATGATGGAGTGCACTTCTTCTTGCCATACATCCACATTGTTTCTGGATTCTTCTAATCAATTTATTGCCCAAAAAAAGCTTGTCATCAGGAACCCAATTTATGAAAAATATTAATTTCCTTGATACCAATAGGAGAATAACTCACTGAAGTATCTTGACGCGCCAAATATCATAATATCTATATATCTCTGTATCTCTGTATGAGCTAGCACAAAAATGCGCTCAGGGGCATAGTTTTTGTAGATTTCATACTCATGTTTGAGATAAACGTTTAGCATATGTTTTGGCTGGTTTGAACCAACACGAATCATGAAGACATCCGTGATGAAGCTGTGCACCAAGTTTCTGAATTTTTCAGCAGGTTGGATGGACGTCCGCTTCTCGGTAAAACGGGTGAACAGTACGTTCAAATCTTCCGGTGCTACATGCCGGATCTCTAGGTAATTGATCGCGTCCACAATTTGCGTGATTCTGAGCTCGATTCTTTCTGCGTAGCAAATAATGATAGAAAACGTCAGAAATAAGCAGTGCCTTTTTGGTTGGTTCAACATGAGGGAAGCTGGGAATTTTGAAAAAGATTTGCATGTCTTGATAGATAACTTACCGAGAAAATTTCTTACTTGAGGGATTGACTTCCATTGGCGGAGTTTTTCCAAGATTTCGGGTCCAAGTTGATATTCGTCTAAAGTCGCTGTAGGATGTTCCACGATAAGAACTTTTCGCATCTCTTGAAGGGCAAAAATCTTCGGCACGATACCGCCTTCCTTCCCTTGAACGGCAGCCGAAAAATCCCGTACACCAAAACAGCGCAACAGTTTTCCTGCAAGGCTTCCGCGACGTGGCGTTGACTTGGTTTTCCACGAAAAAATATCTTCAGATCGTGGCACCGTTTGAGCTGGGGGAGCATCCAGCCGATAGTCAATGCTGGCAGTGGTTGAATCGGCATTTCGAAGAAATTTGGGCACACAGGTGGCCCTGACATGCGGTCTGTGTAGACTGCTTAGGCCAATAATGAGACAGCTAAGAGCCGAAAGGCAGTGAATGAACGTAAGGGTCGCGTGGGAGCCGGCATAATACTTCATCGGGTTTATGATGATGGAAAAAATGGTCTAGCTTAGGTGGGATAACCCTCTTCCTCTATGAAAGATAGCGGCAAGTGTTGATGACGCTTTCTGGATGAGGGGATCAAAAAACCCTGCGGTAGACAAGAAGCCACCATACAAATAAGTGTAAATCTGGATAGAGAGAATATAAGTTTCATCTTTTGATCTTTTGATCTCCGTATATCAAGTCAGAAATGCTCGGCACCTACCGATGTGATGTAATTGATCCCATGTGGCAGCATGGGTGGCACTGAGCAAGGACGGAGCTTGTGCGCAATTTGAGTATGTTAATAATTTTGGTACGCTTGATTTTCTGTTGGAGTGACAGTCAAGGTGGGTGCAGTGATGTCAAAAAGAACCTCAGACAGGAGGCTCTTCTGATCCACCCCAAGTGCACTGCCCGGCGGGCCGTATGCGTCGGGCTGGCTTAATTGGCATTGCCTGCGGATGATACCGCTGAACGCTGCTGGAAGGAACTCTTGTGTACATGGTACGGTGCAAAACGGAAACAGACTTTAGATTTCTTTCAACACCGAAACACTTATTTCAATATGTAACCTTCTGGTTCCTGCGAATGTATTCTATGACCACGTTTCCCTGTAGTACCTTTTTAATAATTAAGGCTCCGTTCGGCCGTCCTTAACGTGCGTCAGAACCACCAAGGTTTGTGTAATACTGCAATTAAGGTTTACAAACTCTAATCGCAACATTACGATGAAGCATCCAAATCCTAATTCTGGTTAGTGGCCGTTTGGGAAAGCAGGGGTGTTTAAAGCCTGGGGGTGGTAAATGGACAAGGATTTCAAGGGGAGTGTCTCACTATAACTCCTCTTGTGGAAGAAAAATCCTTGGAGCAAAGCTCAGACTGGTGGGGTGCTGTGAAAAAAATCTAAAACTGTAAGCTCCACTTTCTTGATGCTCACATGTGCCAGAGTTCCCCTTTCTCTTTTCATTCTTATTCTTATTCATAGATTCTTAGATCCTGTGTTTCTTTCACTGTTGATGGGTGTCACAGCAGCATGACATAATGAGCCCATGGGTCAAGACCAGTTAGATCCTACCCAGTATTTATAATCTCAATCCCTTTGCTGCCACATCCCATCCAGCCCATCTACAATCACTGGACATCTCTACAATCACTAGAGATCCTGCATACAAATGATCCCAACTTCCCAGCTTCCAACATCTACTTCCAGCATAGAGGCTGACAGCATCCAGCCCACCTACAAATGAAGACAAATCATCAAATCTTCCCAGCTTCCAGCATCTACTTAAACTTCTCCCATCGGCTGATATTCTGACATCTCCATGTCAGAAGTTCACATATAAGGCACATCAACAATGGTGTACCCTCCCATGTTAGATCCTTCCTCCCGCTCTCCTCTCACTGGCTCCCAATCAAGATAAAAAGCTGATCTTTCTTGCCTCCTTTTTCATCATCCAAACAAATCTTCCTGCATCAAGCACAAACAAATCATCATCACCTCATAAACTGATCAAATCCCCCTCTTCCTGAATCAACTGCAACCAAATCATCCTCATCATCTAATTCATTCAAACACCACTCAAAGAACAAAAGATCAGTCATCCCGCGTTCGCGGTTGGCGGTTGGGACATCATCGAAGTTGTGAGTCTTCCCCTCTGTCTTGCCTGATGTCTTGCCTGATCTTGCCTGATCATGCCTATACCTAATCACTACGTTTCCGCGTTCCACCCGTAGGGCCCCAACAACTTGAGTGACGCCCACATGTATGGCCAATTCAGCTACGTCAGCTCCGTCGTCATAAACGTCAAAGGCGAAGGAGAGTGCAACGTAGGAATCGACGTTTCGGGCTATGGTTCGAGGAACAACATGTTAGCGCAGAACACCGTGTACATGCTCTACGGACGATTAGTGAAGACCACAGAAGATGGAGGCTTCCACTTCTTTTTCGAACAGCAAATCGTGCTGCCCATTGGTCCTAGCTCCCAGTATGAAGGTCATGATGGCCCTCCATCAGCCTTGATGGAAAAAGTTGCCATTGATGGCTTTGGCATTGTGCAAGACATCCAATTTTTTCCCTCAAAAACTGAAAAAGATCCATTGATGTGGGATCTTTGAGTTGTTCTCAGACACACCGACTATCACAACTTTGTAAGCAGAATGGTCCCCTGGTGACACCTCCTCACAATTACGTAGACTGACAAACCTGACATATAAATTGGTGCATATGTTACAGGAACAAACAATAATTTTTTTTGATATAATCTACATCATCCATGCAAACAATTTGCTCAAAGGGACTTTTTCAAGCTTCCATGTGGGCTGCAAGGTGGTATTTTCCAGCTGCATTAGTGTTTTTAACAAAAAAGACACAACATGGGAAGTGCAAATAAGTGATTTGATTCATAACTAACCTGGCCACACAATCTCAACTTAATGACAACAATCTCATTCCTCTTTATATTTTCATCAATCCAACTACCAAGGTTTTATCAGTATCCCTGATTCAGGCAATCAAATTCCAACTCATCCCATTACACCTGGTGCAGGTCCCTCCTGAGCTGTATCTAAGTGTACTAATTTATGAGTGCCAAGCCTCCTTAATCCTCCATGAATCATATGCCTTCTATCATATTTGCTGATGCTTGATGATAATTCCCAATGTTAGCAAGCAATTTGGTGGCAAGAATATTGAATCTACCTCAAATGGCTTGGGAGACCCTATGGCTACGCCTAGATCTAATGGTAGATACATGAATTCACCCAGATCCAACATTGCACCAGCACCTAGCTCTGCCACTTGCCGGTTGTCTCCTGACCCTGAAGACGAGGAGGAAGGTGAGATCGTACATGAAGATCAACCCCCAGCCAACAATAACGATTGCAAGGGCAAAAAAAAGCGAACCGCAAAAGAAGCTTTGCTTGATGAAGGTTCAACTTCCGGTACTTTAGCGAGGCCAAGAAACACATGAGGTCACTTGCCTGAAGATGATTCATCACGTTCCCCAACAAGCTCAATGCATCAGTATACTACCAACACCACTATGCAAAGTGATCACTTTTGGCATGGTGCTTGATGTTGGACTACCTAGCAGTCATTCTGATGTTTATTCTAGTCATTTTGTTCCATTCCCAAATCTCTGCTGTCATGCACCAAGTTCTCACACCAATTAATGTTTTCCATGTCTGTCTAATGTCAACACAGTTTGATCATAATGGATCTGCTGTAAGCTCTCACACCAATTAATATTTTCCCTGTCTCTATAACATCAAAACCCTTCATTAATTGTTCAATCATATTGGATCTTCTTTAAACCATCAAAATTTCAATGTTGAGCTCATGCATCATATACTCCAATCTTTGCCACTGCCATTCATCAGAGACATCAGAGTGATCTATCTTGAACCACTGTGCCTTTATATTTGTTTAAATTTTACTTGAGATTATTGGATAAGAGAGCACGCAACACCATGCCCACATCAAGAAAAAAACCAATAAATGAGCAGCTTAGAAGACAAGCCACAGAACTTTTCAATTGGCGCCAATCTGACCCAAAATTGCGCTCTATCCAATTGCACACAGACACAACCTCTCCCAGCCAAACAAGTCAGCCTACTCAGGTCCATACCGGCTGACAAGAGCCATACAAATTGGATGATCTCAGACTCTTGGAACCAGAAAGGCCAGCTGCTCCCTCCCCGTCCTTGAACAATGAAGAAGACTTATGGCTCAGATTTCTGGGTGAATTACCTTCAAACGCCAGAGAAATGTGTGACCCTTGCTCAGAATGTGGTGCCTTACATTGGAAAGCTGAATGTACTCAAAATCTAATGAGGGCACCAGTAGCCGCTTAATCTTCCTGCTACAAGAAAGTTCATATCATCATACTGGTAAAGTAAAGTGAAATTGACTACCCTTCATTCCTGAGATCTCTGTTCACCAGCTTGGAGAAAAGTAAGTACAAGGCCATGAATCTGGACTCATTCATGTGATGCTGTACACATATCTTACTTCCCATTGCTCTTCAACTCCACACAGCTGCATGCGCTTTCAAGTCTAATGTCAGAGCATACAACACAACTGTGGTGTTTGCATACTGCGGTGCCAAAATCAATTCCTTGGTACAAGGCCATTGAGGTATTTGCATGTTCTGTGTCAATGGTACATTGTACCACAATATGGACTCTGTGTTCTCTCCTGAGAATTATTAAAGCAAATTTGCTCAGATTTGTGTTATGTTCAGTAACAATCTTGAGGAAGCCACCCTGTGACCCTGCGCCTCTTATGTGGCA
>SMGU01001473.1:0-10139 GCA_004348175.1 Puccinia novopanici
AAAGTCGTCTGCTCATAAACAACACCAGGACCGAGTCATCTTTTGACCATCCTATGGGAAACTATGTGCTCAGTTGATGGCCACTCAGAACATACCCATCCTGTTGCACTCAGCCACCTGTAGACCCTTGGCAATAGCGGCAATCCAGAAAAGCCTGAGATTGATGGATGAAAACCTACACTTTGTGCGCGCAGAACTGACTCGACCAGAGATCCGCATACTGAGATTTCCAATGGACTCGTCACTCAAGTCAGCTAAGGACGTACTTGGAGTCTTCAGCACCCGCAAAGAAATAATACCTACTTTGATATACTCCGGGACACACAACTCAACCTTCCAGGTGATGAAAGTTGTCAATGAGGCTCGAGGGACAGTCGGTGAAGAATACAACCCAGATAGCCCAGTGATTCGCCGATACCACTCCGTTACAGGTGATTTGGATAAAGCTTTGATTGTTGACGGGTTTGAGCGGGACACTTTTTCCTGTATCTCATCTACAATGGCGCTGGGGTTTGGGCAAAATTGGAAGAAGGTTCGCCAAGTAATCCACATGGGACGGGGGGATCCATCCTGTATCTGTCAGATGGTTGGACGTTGCAGTCGTGATGGAAAACCCGGGCTGGCTATATTGTTTGTGGAGAAGAACCGCAAGTTTGGTCTGAACACACCAGAAGCAATTGCAAAGGGGGACAAGCAAACCGATGATGTGCGAATGGACTCTCTGGCGCTAACACCTGTGTGCCTTCGGATTGCATTTTCAATGGATAATCTGTCAGTTTTCTACTGCATGGAAAGTAAGATTGATAGCCTATTTGATTGCTTACTCACTTGAAATGGTAGAAACGGATATATACCAATGACTCGCGATGATCCCCATTTCCTCAAGGAAGAAGCTCGCGAGGTTGATGAAGGATTTCCGAAGTGCAAATGTTCAAACTGCGCGCCTGAGGATGCTCAGAAACTTCATGAAGGAATGTGGGCTCTTGATCGCTGGAACTTTGAGGACGCACTGGAAAACCCTGACATTCTGCTCAAGAAACAACCCACCAATCGGACAAAAAAGGCGCCAGTGACAAGACCTCGGAACACCAATGAGACTGTAATCAACCCAGTACTCGATCAACTTGCTAAAGATCTATTATGTTGCTTCAATCAACATTTTATCAGCACATATGGGAAGGCTCGATCGTTCTTACCGGATGAGTTGTTTGGGTGGGTTGAAGCCAATGCGATTGCAAGCAATATTGGAAATATCACAAATGCAGATGATATTTCCAGAATCATTTGAGGAGAAATGATCGATGGACAATTAACCAGGCTGTACGAGTGCCTGGTCATGTTTAAACAAGGGAGCAGTTTCAGGAATTACGTCCGGGAACGAGAGGAGTACGATACAATGATTGTGAGGGAAATGGAACGAATAAGGTCCCTTAAGAAAAAGATGACAACAGCGACAAGCAATTCGCAACCTACCTCTAGGCCAAAGTCAAAAGCAGCCATTGAGAAGGAGGCCATCAAAGCAAGGAAGATAATTTGACCACAAAAGAAAAATGAAAAAGAAACGCGCTTAGCTCAAGAGAAGGAAGAACGGAAGAGGAATTGGCAGGAGGAAACTGCACCATTTTTAGAGCAGTTTAAGCGGAATCATATGCCCATGGCAGGCAGCAGCAGATAATACTTAGTTAATTTTTGTTTTGGTGATTTTCAGATCCTTCATCTTCAGATACTTTGTCTCCAGTTGAATTGGGCTCTGTGTCACCTTCAGAACTGACCTCGGATTCTTCATTGACTTCTCCTAGGTGAATATCGATGCTACGGTTCCAAACCTTGATTGCAGGTGGGCGGAGTTTGTTGAGAGGTTTTCCGTCCTGCTTGTGTAGTTCTCTTATCTTCTTAAGCCCAATAGAAAAGAAGTTCTCCGTCGCTTCTGGTGAAAATTCCCCTACCTTCCATTTAATCATACATATGTCGTTCTGAAGGCACATTCACATGCAATTTTTAAGTGATCGTAAGTCAATTTTGTTGCTGTGAGACTGAAAGATTCGCTTCCTCCCTGCGTCGCAAGTTATGTCATGTACGAGATTCTGGAGCTTATGCAGAAGCAAGCATTGAAAAATTAGTGAATCATACGACCCTGATGAAAATGAAAGTCTAATTGGTTTTTACATACCAATGGAACATTGAGGGAAAATACATTTTTAAGTCGGTTGATGTCGGTACCTGTGCCAGAATGATTGAAAAAGTATTTCAACCAATAGTTCTGAAGTTCGAGATATTGGTCTTTGGCAACAAAATGCTTCTGCCGTCCACTAGGAGCTATAAACAGCATATGTCGAATGAGTGTTCCCAAGCCATGAGGAAGTACTTCATTGAGTAGAACAATCATGCGAGGGAGTTGAATCGAATACTGTGTGAGCTTTTTGATTCCTTGCGCTAACACAGCCCAACGTTTCCAAACATTCATCACACGTCCAATATCACCACTCTTCATTGCGGCGTTGCCTTCGACAATTGTTGCAAAATTGCTCAGCCGTCGGATGAGATTGGAAAGTTTGGGTGAGGGAGCCTTGCTTGCCATTCGACCTGCGGTTGGAGAAAAGAATTGCTCGTATGTTTTTTGAATGATTTTCTCAACCTCTAGACTTGGTAGTTGGAGAAGATTTTTGTCAACTGGCTCGCGTTTGGTTCCCATTACAACCCTACAGGAATATGTAACATATTCAGCCCATTTGAAAGAGATAAAGATGACAAGACAGATGTACTTAAGGCAATGAACCACTGAAGAATAATGTATCTTCTCGATGTTTCTTATCATTAAAGTGTAGTCTTTTTTGTCCAACATCTTATTCGATGGTATTCCCAAACCTTCAAGAAATCACCAAGCCCCAGTATCACGTGAATCGGAGGTATTTCCTAGGTGTTTTGAATAGATTGCTTGGGCTATGTTCCACAATGTATGAGCCCCACCTAGAATTGTCAGAACATGGTTTAAGTTTTCTTCATCATGCTTGTTGGGTACTCGCTGAGCTCGTAAGCTGGCCACATTGGTGCATGTGCCTAAGTCACCATCGATTATTTGCAGTCGGGAAGTGAAACCAGCTAATGAGATGTTTGATTGGTCAATAATTGACTCAAATACTTTGCCAACACCTTGAGCAGAGTTGTCCGATGCGATCATCAGCTTTAACATTGTAATGTCGGTGATTTGAGAGGAAATTTGCTCGACAACATTTGGAACAGTTGGAATTTTCACCATTTTGTCAGAAGGGGTCGCAATGTACTGTGTCATAGCAAGGCCGATTTGAGCTTTTAAGACCCTTTCCCAGCCGACTTCTTCTTTTGGAGTCGGGAATAGCATCTTTGGGTGAACATTGTTCATTGAGTCGTAGTACCGTTCCAATGTGAGGTCTTCGCTGGGTACAGAGGAAAGGAGCTGTGCGTGTGGATGGTGAATGTAGCCCCATGTCCCATGGAACATCCGACTAGAGTGTCCAAGTGATTTCATGTGGACTTTTTGTTCAAAATCGAGGTTATCGATACACAGGAACGGGGCCAGGTTTCCAATAACTGGCTGAGAAATTTTTGAGGACACTCGTGTTTTTGCTTTCCATGCGAGAAAGTTCAATGATCTTTGAGCAGTTCTCCGCGAAGATGCCAAGCCAACGTGATGGAGGAATTGACTGACACGATCTGAAACTCCACACACCAAGAACAACAGCGAGTTAGATAATTGGTGTCCATTGTGTCGTCGGTTGTTCACAAAGGCAACCATTGAACAGATTGTTGTGGCAGTCTGGATGGAAAAGCAAAGAAAATATTAATACAAAAAAAAAAAAAAAACAATTGCCAAACTCACCCTGAATGCTCTTTTGGTCTTGTTCAGTATCACTTGCTGCGGGCTACGTTCCTGAGCAGGCAAACGAACTGAGGCATGTTCATTGGGTTCTGATTCAACTTCTTGATTGGAATCTGATTCATTGCCGCTGTCACTCTTGCTATCGGAATCTTGCAAGGTAGTTTTGATTGTGGATTTCAACTTGCTGAAGAGGAGTTTGAATAAGAATGGCATGTGTTTGTCGGTGAGGTCCTCATCTCTTTTAGCTTTGTTGTTCTGGGTGAAGAAGGATTCAGAAACAGATCGACTGTTCTGATAAGCGCCCATTGGATATGCCCCCAATGGTGGGTTCTGCGAAATGATAATACGCTCCGCCTGACTGACATAAACTCCCAGTCAGTAGATTCAGACAGAATACAATCAGAATTTACGTACCTCCTCAAGAATGAACTCCTCCCAAAACTGCTTGCCGGTCAGTTTTCCGCAGACCACACCTCGAATCGATTGTAAAAGGGATTTGGTTGTATCCCATCCGATCAGAGCCCCCCAAAACCGACGAGATGTTACGAAATGCGGGTCGTTATGTTCGAGGAAGGCTGAAAGGAAACTTTTTGGCGTGTAGTTTAGATCCGCCATGAATGAACAAATAGATTTTATCTTAGCTTGTGAGGTTCCGTGGACGCGTCTAGATGATGTTGATGGTCCACCGTTTGTTGATTCTGGCAAAGATTGGCATTCATCGGATAACATTGATTGTGATGAATGTTCTTCCTTTGGACAATCAGTTTTGGATAGCCGGTATTGAAAATGTATGCGGTTGATCGAGGAGTGCGGGGTAGCCAACCGTTTTTTGACCAAAAAAAAAAAAAGCTACTGGATACATAAGCATTTCCAGAAAAAAAAAAGATTACTTAATCAATAAGCAAAAAGCCATGGGTTTACAGTGAAGCTGCACCAATCTGCCCGAACAAAAATCTTAAAATCTTAATTTTCAGATAAACAAAAAAACACAATAAAAAAAATTAACAAACAAACAAAGTTGCTTAGATGAAGCAGATTACCAAGCACTATAGCTGGTCGAAAGTAAGGCTAAATTGTTGCGTGTCATGGTTGAGTTTTGGGTGACACAAGATTTGATACACCAAAACTCTGAAATTCTGTCATGCGGGCTGAGCTGATATGGCATAAGTCCTCTCCCTTCGGTCGAGGCTACAGTGCTGCACACGCCTTGAAAAGCTCCAGTGCTGCACGCACGCTTTAGCAGGGGACGAGGACTTTGTTAAGTTTGGCATTCCTAACGGTCTGGGGGGATCACTTCCCCAATGGCGGGCCGCAAGCACCTGTCCCAGGATTTCAATGACCTGTCACAATTGGTCAAAAACTGGACTGTCCATCCGGGTGGGGGTGGATGCCTCTGGACCGCAAAATTTGGTCGCATCCACCTCAGCACGACGTAATCTCTTTCATCATTGAAACACCACAAACTCGAATTTTATTTTTATTTTCAATTGCAATGGATCCAATCCAAGTGATGGAGTGGCTTGAGGACAATGACAAGCTACTTGCCTCCCTCCAAACAACGATTTTACTTTACATCCAGCGGAAATCTTCAACAACTCGGCGTGCCGGCTCAAAAATAGGACGTAGGGAGTTCTATCGAAACAGACTTCAAGGCCACCAACAGCTGTACCAGGACTACTTTTCAGATTCACCGACATACCCCAAAAAGTTCTTCCGCCGTTGATTCAGAATGCGGAAGATGTTGTTCCTCAAGATTGTCGCAATGCAATTGTCGAAGAGGATCAATACTTTGTTCAAAAACGAGACGCGGCGGGCCGCTTGGGTTTTTCTCCCTTACAAAAAATTACAGCTGCCATGAGGCTTTTAGCCTATGGATGCAGTGCAGACTCAGTTGATGAATATTTGAGAATCAGTAAGTTTTTTTTGGCTCATTCTTTGAAATAAATTTCTTTCTAATCATTCATGTTTTTGTGATTTTCATTAGGTGAATGTACAGCGTTGGAGTCCCTCAAGAGATTCTGTCGTGCCCTTGTGACCGTCTATGGCAACAAATACCTCCGATCCCCAAATGAAGACAATATCGCCAAAATCCTAGCCGTTTCCGAAGAACGAGGGTTCCCTGGGATGATGGGATCCCTCGATTGCATGTACTGGGGCTGGAAGAATTTCCCCGTTGCAGACCATGGCTCATACAGCGGCAAAGAAAAGCAACCGACGATCATTCTGGAAGCTGTGGCCACCCATGATTTGTGGATCTGGCATGCATTCTTCGGCCTGCCAGGAACTCTCAATGACATCAACGTACTCGATAGATCACCAATCTTTGACCAATGGCAAGATGTACACGGCCTATCTATTCAATACAAGGTTAACAGCAATGACTACAACCTAGGTTATTATCTGACCGACGGTATTTACCCGAAATAGACCACATTGGTCCAATCCATCTCCGAGCCCCAAGGAAAAAAAAAATACTTTGCCAAACAACAAGAAGCTTACCGGAAAGATGTCGAGCGAGCGTTTGGCGTCTTACAGGCCCGATACGTGATTATTCGGTTCCCAGGACGCCTCTGGGATCAAGATGACCTGGCAGCTATCATGAAAGTGGTCATTATCTTGCACAACATGACTATTGAGGATGAGGCAGGCACTGAATACGCTGATGATCACGAGTACCATCAGCTGCCTCACACTCAAGCGCAGATATCGACACGTGATTCGGCAAACAATCAATTTGATGCCTTCATATTACGATATCAGGAAATCCGTGACATTCAGGGACATAACAAGCTCAAAAACAATCTGATCGAACACTTATGGAATAAACTGGGGTCAGAGACTGAACACTGACCAAAGGTTTTCCATCACGATCTCCTCCTTTTTCTAATTTATTTGTTTGTTTTCTTTCGAGCTGGTTATTGTTGTTTATGGTCGTGATTCATTATTTTTATTCTAAATTCATTGTTTGTCAAATGCCCGGAAAAGGATCATGTTTCTCTCAATGGCTTAAAAATGAGACTCAAAAATATAGAAATGTTTATTGCTTGATTTTGCACATTCAATCTGAGATAGTTGGCATAGATCGAGCGATGAGAGACACATGAGATAAAAATAGGAAATAAAAACAAAACAACTACTCTTGGCAATCTAGGATTGCCCGTTTCTTTTTCTGCCAGTACAACCTTGATTCCTCATCCATACCTGAGAGATCCATTGCCATGGTGCGCTCATCAGAAGCTGCTTGCATGGCTGCCTTCACAGAACACATCCGCTCCTTTGATATTTTCACTAATTCCTCTTGAGTTCGAAGGACCCTCTCAAGGACTTGGTCTTCAGCCCACTTTCGCTTCGCAGTCTTTTGACCCTCTGGTCGTGAATCGCTCCCTAAGACTTCTCGATGCGGTTTATCTTCATCATCATTGGTGGGTAAATCTTCTTGGGGCTGGGGGCTAGATTGACTCATGTCTTTGGTCGCCGGCATACTGGATGGTTCTCCTTGGGATGTTTCTTTTGGAGTCTTGGATTTTTTTGACTTCAATTCGTGTTCTTGTTGGGTTGCTTGCCACTTTGGGGTGTCTTTCAAAATACCCCAACAGTGATCGAGATTGAACGCCAACTCATGTGTGACCTTGTACAATTCTTTTGCTTTGGCCAGCTGGAAAAAGCAAGTTATTAAAAAAAAGGTTAGCAGAGAGGAAATCAGAAGAGTGAGAAGAGTCAGGACCTACAATGTCATCGCGGGTTCTCCCACTCTTCAATCGCCGCTCAACCTGGGCATATATCCCACCAAACTTATTGCACACTTTGAGTATGTGGCCCCATCGACATTCGACCGCGTTTACCAATTGCACCGGAAGTTGTTTGAATTTCTTATTATTCTTGTTCTCCGAGTTGAGATCCTCAATTAGTTCCATGTAGTATTTGTGGACACGCTCCCAGAATGTTGCCGCTTTTTGACCGATGCCGACGATATTATTGCGGGTAGTATTCAAACAAGCAACACAGAGTTGCTTGTCCTCTTCAATCAACCAGTTGGGGTTTTTCTTCTTGCCCTCTGGTTTTGGTGTGTCGTCGATTTTTGAATTTTTGATTGCTGAAGAGGTTGTGGTGGTACTCGTAGTGGTGGGTGCAAGTTGCTCAAGGGCAGGATTGAGTTGTGCATGGGCCATGGCAAGGATGTTAGAGAAGGTTGATATTGATAGCTTCGGATACGTGTGTTGCTGAGTGGATGTGGTTAAAAAAAAAAAAGGATTGTCAACGGCGGTATGACCAAAATGTGATTTTGGCAGCTTGTTGGATGGGGTGCCAAAGCTGCCAAGAGTAGCAGCTTTGATCCACCCCCGCGAACTTTGGCAGGTCGTATGGCAGGTCTGTTATGAGCCAAAAAAGGCCTGCGGGCTGCCAAAGAGCGATCCAAGTCGCACGATAGCAGGGCCGTTAGGGCTGCTCTAACGCCAAATTTGATAAGACCACTCATGTACGCAACGGTGGGCCAGCTACACTACCCGTAGCGTTAGCGTAGTGTAGCGTTAGCTTATTAAGCTACGCTACATTAAAGCTACCATTAGCGCCAAATTTTGACAACTAAAGCTACAGGATTTTGAAAAAAACAAAATGTAGCTTTAGCGTAGCGTTAGTTGTGCTCCCCAAAGTACAACTAACGCTAACCAGATTTCCCATTAGTGGTGTTGTAGCGGTGTTAGTTTTCAAAAAAGCTACACTAACAAGTAGCGTAGCTTTTGAATCAGCTACGCTACAGGTTAGCGTAGCTTCAGCTACGCTAACGCTACATGTTAGCGTAGCTGAAGCTACGCTAAAGCTACATGTTAGCATAGCTTCAGCTGCAAGGTGGCTGTATGAGCTATGCTAACAATTATGACATTGATTTTGGAAATGGAACTGGTCTGTAGCATGAGTTTGACTAGCACCAAGCCAACCAAGAAAAAACAAGTCAGTCAAATTATCAAAATAAAGTGGATGTTCACTTTTTTTTTTTTTTTTTTAATTTTTTTTGACTTGTTTTTTAATTTCTTTTACTTTTTTTTTTAATTTCTTTTAATTTTTTTTTTTTAATTGGGCATTAATAAACGTACCCGGTAAATCCGCGTTTACACCCGGTTTTTTGCTGCGCAGCGGACCCGCTTTTCCGCGCGCACACCCGCTTTTTAATATGAATAAAATATGCAATTTTGCGCAGGGGACAATGCGCGCAGTCTCCAGGTGACATGCTCATGCAATTTCCACCAACAACAACCACAAAAACCGCTCACCATAACTAAAATCCGCCACCAAACCCAGCAAACGTCCAACCCCCATTGCACGGCCATTTCTCAACCAAACCAAACTACAAAAAAACCAAAATTCATCTTTTTTTCCCCTCTTCAGCGCCACCGTCTCCGATTTTTCAAAAAAAAATTCCAAGCCCCTTTTTTTTCCTCCGCTCTATTTCTCTGTCTAACATTGCACAGCAAATTCCCAACTAAAAATAACAAAAAAAAGACAAAAATTATTCTTTTTCTCCCCTCTCCAGAACCGCCATTTCCAATTTTTTTAAAAACCCTTTCAAACTCCATTTTTTTTCCTCCACTCTATTTCTCTCTCTAAACATCAAATCCCCATATCACAAAAAAAAAATCAACAAAAAAATTTTAAAAAAAGAGCAAAACTTATATTTAAATTATTCAAAAATATTGAGTTTTGACAGTGTACCCGGTTTTTTCAAAAACCGGGTACACAGCACCAAAAAAATTTTAATTTTAAGTTTAAAATTAATCTGAAAAAACCAAATAATTCTCCATCATTCAAGGCGTTAGAATATGCTTTTTTTGTATTCTTCCTTCTTTTTAATCACAAGAAATAATTTCTCAAAAAAACCGGGTGTACGCACAGAAAACCGGGTACGCACCAAAATAAGTATTTTTTATTTTTTGGAGGGATGAAATGATCCAAAATTTAGTATTATTTTTAAATTCCAAAGTTCATGGTTTGAACTCTGAGAATTGTTAATATTTTTGTCCAAAAAAATTGTTAAAAAAACCGGATTTAAACGCGGAAAACCGGGTTTACTGCGCAGCAGGATTTACGTCGCCATGACGTAAAAACCAGGTGTAAACGCAGATTTACCGGGTACGTTTATTAATGCCCTTTTTGATTTTTTTTTTTTTAATTTTTTTTTTTTTAATTTTTTTTTTTTTTTTTTTTTTTTTTTTTTTTTTTTTTTTTTTTTTTTTTTTTTTTTTTTTTTTTTTTTCTTTTTTTTTTCTTCTTTTTTTTTCTTCTTTTT
>SMGU01001476.1:0-13981 GCA_004348175.1 Puccinia novopanici
CCCGAAAACAACAGGAGGGAAAACAAAAAAACCCCGCTTGAGGATGGACAAGGCTGAGTTATGGGGTTGATTTCCGGAGACTGATCCGCTCCAAACAGAGCGGTTGGTCGGCATAGACAGTTAAGACATAGCCCTGCCCCTTTGCGACACACGAGTCGCCCAAGGCCTCGACGCCGATCGTATAATGATCAACTGAGCCGAGGAAGGCGGTTTAGGGGAGAAAAAAAAGGTCAAGGAGGTTCCATCTCAGTGACAGCAACAAAGGAAAGCAGGTGTGGAAGGACTGACGAGGGGCGGGGAAGGAGAGTTGTAGCGGCCCAACGGCCGCGCCACTCAGCGCATTCGTAAAGACCCCCGGACTGATCACTTCCCCCTCCTCGTCCTCTCGCGATGATGGGTGCGCGACCAAGCTCAGCTTGATCGGATATCCACACGGCTGCTGTGCTGCCTGAAGTTTGATTCTGTTTTCGCAAGAAAAACATCATGGGAGGAGGGGCGTTGAACGGTGCACAACATAGTGAGGAATGAGAGAAGGGAACTTCGGGGGTAGATTTACTTGCACTTCACCAAGCCCTTGCCACCCGTCAGACGCCACAAGCCGCCCCCCTGTCTCTCCTCTTCCCAACTCAGGCTTCCGACACGCTTGTACATACCAGCTCCCTCAGAGGGGATCGACTCTACCCTTGTTAAAGGCATGTCGGATTCCAATTGCAGTTTGAATAAGCCAATCACTCCAGCTTGATATGTCGAAGGGACAATCGTGTATTTTCCCGCTATCATCATCGAGAGAAGACAAAAAAAACGCGTAAGATCTCTTTTCTTTAATTTACTCATAGAAAACATTATCTTCAAGGTTTACCTAAGAGCCCATTGGCATGCAGTTGCGCTCGACCAAGAGTATAGCTCCCGGAGTCTGCCACCACATCACGTCGCTCAACACTGCTTGTTACAAAACAAAACAAAAAGGAAGAAGAGGAACCCAAAAACGATGAGCATCGATGTCTCTGACAGTGTAGGATGATGCCAAGTGGCATTAGAAAATTGAACCCTTAAACTTAACTCATAAACCCGCCCATCACCGCCAGATCGAATCAGTTTGATGTTGACCGGTTTCCTGGTGTCCAAACCCCCATTGGGATCGATGGTAGTCAAGCATGCCTTGAACTTAGCTCTAGCCGATTCATCACGAGTGACGCCCTGTGTTCCCTCTTCGATGGTGATCCTCCACATTGGGTTGTTGGAATAGGAAGCCAGTGCATGGTTGCCGCCAGAGGTCTTCGGGCTCCACTGTCCCTCTACCTCCTTCGAGAAGGGTAATGGCACCGGACTAGAGTCCGTCAGGCTCATCGCAACTGGTGATAAGACTTGCAGTGACAAACCAATCGATTTGGATACAGTACTCGAGCCTTCCGTCTGAGGTTTGGGCTCCAAATCGTCATGAAATGAAAAATTTATCAGATATCTCGCACGGGTGTCTGTTAACGAGAATCTTGCAAGAAGATGAGTAGAGTTTGAAAGTGAGGTCTTTGAGACAATTCATCAGCTTGTTAAGAAGGCTGACTGTATTGTCCTAAGAGTCGGAACGTTCAATATTTGGTACGCACCGCGGTCAACGGGGGAAGACCATGAGTGAGTGAATCATAGCTTTGCTGAGCCAGAGGTTTCTGCTCCTGGTCGTCCAAGAAGACTTGCAAGGACGCAAATCTTCTGTTATCTATCACTTGGCTGTCAAGATGACGAGTAAGAAGGATCCAAACTTCTTCATGATTGGCTTCTAGTGCGGGCCCATGATCGAATTTCAATGAAAAAGCTGGAAGCGGGCGATGGAAACTACAAAAAAAGAAATCAAAAGGACTATTAATACAGGCCGCCCCATCTAGCTGATATTAGTTTTTTTGCGTAGAAAGGTTGACTCAGACAAATGGACAAGATGTTGGAATTGGAATGTAGTAGGATCCCAGTTAAGATAGACCGTCTCGAAGTACATCTGGAGAGATTCCCAAGAGATAGTAAACGTTCCCACCCGCTCCGGTCGTCGACTAAGGGGTGTAGTTTGAGGCAGAGCGTTCCCCAACTGAGTCGTCCATTGAGTTGGGGATGCAGACTGTGGTTCAACCACATTCCAGGCATTATATAGCGTGACCAATCGATTGCCCTTGCTGTCTTCCTGGATGTCTACATGATTGAAAAATTCATCTGTTTGATGAAGCAGTAAAAAAATAAAGGAACTGATGACAAGAGCCTACCGATGACTGCATAATCGTGAAACGGTACCAATCCCACATTCTCTAAAGCATCCAAGTTATTTGCGTTAGTACCTACGCTGACCAAACAGCCGCCTGTTTGTAGAAGAAACATGGTTTAGCGAGCAGCAGCACAGATGCAGAGAAGGAATAGGATGACCTTGAGAAAAGCCCGAGTAGACCCGATTCCAAGAACGTTCACTCCGGTAGTCTTGACTAAATCAAAAGCAAGAATTGGCATATAAACAAATGAGCCACGTGAGACCATGACGGGAAAAAGTCAATACATAGCCTTGGTTCTATCGGCATACCTAGTCAATAAAATTGTTTCTGGTATCCATCCCGTCAATGCACTTGAAAGATGATTAGAACGCTTGGGATCAATGTGGAGATTCTTTTGATGGACTGCCAAAGCTTTGGTGCAGACTCACTGCACATCAACACTCGAGTTTCTACAACGACAGATCTCACATCAGATAAGCCGGGGAACAAGAGAGCATCAGGGTAGCAGTAAAATCGGGTCTCACGATCCAACGAAATCGTATCCACCCATGACCTTCATGTACTACCCGCGAAATGTTCAACCAGGTGAATTCTTTGTTATTAAAAGAAACCCTTTTCTTGATGGATGAAGGCTTACCGCTTTTTCAACCAAGCTCGGCCAGAAGAAGAGGCCCCTGCGCGATTTGGCGCACATTGTTGAGCCGGTGGAACTGATTGGAACCTTATCATCTACCACTAAATCGACCCGGTTTCGTGGAGGAGATTATCGAGAAACAACAAATGGCGGCATGCATAGTTGAAGTGCGGGATGTAAGAACTCAAAAAAGTGCGGGGAAGCTCACAGATCTGATGGAAATTCGACATGGACAGAAAAAAAAAAGAAAGAAAAACTTTCAAGGTTCTGCCGGATGCTTTGATCGCCAGTTAGTTAGTAAATTCACCGACCTCCCTCTCGATTCCATTCAGGAATAGTTTGACCCTGTAAATTCCATCTTCAGACGCCACTGGGAATCCGTCTGGCCCCTTGGGATACAAACATTCCGTGTGGAGCTGGAGAGGCAAGATGGGGATATCAGTGATTGCTACAGACACTAGCTGAAAGGAACGTTGAAACAGATATACCTTTGATTGAAACCGCTTGGCGTGGTTAATCAGGACAGAAAAGGCAGCGATCAGGGAGCAATCGGTAACGACATCCTGTACGATATCCGTTGGCTCGAGCGCGTGAGGATCATAAACTGGCAAACCGGGACTCGCTTCTTTGATCGACCTCCACTCGAGAAAAGCTTGCTTTTGGACAGGGCTCAGGGCTGGTTGGACTGAGGCCAATCTAATGCGTTTCGACACGAGCTAATCATGTGAGCTGTGCTTACCCACCCACAAGAGCCTTGAAAAAGCACGTCACGATGGACTGACTGTGGCTGCTGTGATGGTCCCGCTGTTGCGCCTGAATCCGATGACGGCCATGGATAAAAGTTGAGGCCATTAATTTTTTGAGATCTTCGAAGAACCGCTTCTTGCTCCTCTGCTCGATTTTTTTTTTATCAATGGTGCGCCAAATGATAAAATTCAGTTCATAATAATTCGGAGGAACCCGTGTCACCGCATTGTAGAGACAGTTTTCTGAATGGAACGACGAACCAGAGGAGGTGCGATCCCGGACTGGAGCTCTTAGGCTCAAATGGGGTCGGGAAGACTTGATTCGTTCGGCACGGTTCAGCAGCTTTGAGGAGATGGCTTTAAGGTGGTCCTTCAAAGCAGCATCCTGGATCAAGGGTATCAAGCGGAGATACTTCTGGACCGAATCCACGTAGAGGGAGAAGGCCTGCTCATAGTTTCCTTGAGTCTCTTGGCGGGTGGCTCGACCTGCGAGTATCTGCTCCAAAATTTTTTATTTTGCTCGTCAGCGCCACCCAGCTTCATCCACTACACAAAATGCACCCGACAAGACTCAGATTGCTTGCGATATTGCGACCACAGGAACTCACCTGTACTTCCTTTAGCTTGGATCGTAGCTCGGGACTCAATGATCTCAGATCCATCGTACACTATACCAGTCTAATGACCACGCCACTTCAGACGAGTCAAAGGTGATTCCCAGCGAATTGTTTCGTTAATCGATGAAGGATTACGACGCTACAGATATATAGAAGCTGACCAGATGCTTTACGATCCAGCTCGACAGGCCAATGGCAAGGATGGTTGTCGATCATTACTGACGGAGACCCGAGAGTAGCTGAGTGCAAACGCAAGGAGTGGTGCTCGGGCCTGGGCGGGCTCATTGGGCCCGACGAGTACGCCCTCAAGACTTACTGGGCCAGTGCTTCCTTGAACCAGCAAGTGAGTGTAACGAAACAAGAAATGGTCGTTCGTTTATCAACATGGATCGTAGACATCTCGGGATGGGAGCCAGACCCAATAGTCAGTGAAAGAGTAGCCAAATCCCTTTCCAATGCTTCAAAGTGTTAAAAACGTTGCGACTGGGAAATGTGTGCAGGAATGGGCCGCCACATTGGCCCGATTCTCTCCAGAGATCCAAGCCAAAATTCGCTCGTATCATCATCACATTGATGCCCAGAGTTCGTGGGTGGAATGCGTCTGTCTTTTCTTGATTTATACATGATGATGATATTTTTAAGTTGCCTTTCTTTTTTTTTCTTTTTTTGACTGGTGGGTTATTTTCAGGATCACTGGTCGGAAAATTACTGGTGCATAGGATCGTGTGTAGGACGTATTCGGTGCCATGGGATAGCATCAAGATACAAACGAGGTCGGATGGCAAGCCGTACTTGGTAAGAGCTGTTCTCAACTGTCCTAGATGACCAAAGAGGCGATCTGTGTTGTATTTCCGGCAGGACACACCGCTTCCACCGGGCTGTCGGTTCCGGTTTAATCTCTCCCATGACGGATCAATGGTGGTGTGTTGCTTCAGCGAAGAAGACTTGGGCCCGTTGACGACGCAGCCAACCACACAAGGAATTTCCGTATCTCGTCAGGATGGTCAAGATGATGATGATAACTGGATGATGGACAGGCAGCATTCAAGCCACGAGATAGGAGTGGATGTGATGGAATATAAGCTGCCCAGAAGCGAGAAGAGCGTGGAGGAGTTCTGGTCGTTAATGGAAGAGCATCTGAGCCCCAGAGAGAAAGGGTTCATTGAGGAAAGAAGAACCTGCTCGAGTCCCAGACATCCCAAAGAGGCCGCGGTGCTGGATGGGTTACTGCAACTCTGGACCTTCAAAGAAGCAATCATCAAGGCGTTGGGCTGTGGACTCAGAATGGAGCTCGGCTCAATCAGCCTCAGTGGCCTCGTGAGCCATCCGGAAATCCATCTGGCTCCTACCGAGTCTACTGCTACCACCTCAACCAGGAACGTCCTCGCCGTCTTGCCCCACCGATCTTCTCAACTCGCTGTTTCCTTTGACGGCAACAAGGAAGACCCTCATTGGAGGTTTTGGAGCGCCGTCTTTCCCGCTCCAGCTCACCACCCTTCGACCCTCTCACCCTCCAAATATATCCTGGCCGTCGCGGTCAAATTTCTCCATCCTCCTTCCCTCTCCTCTCTGACTCCCCTGATTCATCCTGTCACATTCATGACCGTCCCAGAGCTACTGCAACCCTAGGATAACTTCCACTGTCTTCTCTCATTGTAACATTTTTTGGACAAACGTGATGTTGATCACAAAAAGGATCTTCGTCATACCATAATTATATTGAGATATATAAGGGACAGAAAGATGATCTTGATTACTATTACTATGATATTACTTTGTACTGAAAAAAGCTAGTCCAACTACAATCATCATGAAACCTTACAAGGGAAGGAATACACAAGTACCTGATTTCATACATATATTTATTCATATTTATGAGTGAATGTGCCGATATTTATTAGAAAAAAGACACATAGGATTGAAAGACAAGCCTATAGAAAAAATGGGAAGACGGGTGAAGAAGAGGAAGAGGTATTCATGAGATGTCGAGAATATTAGCAGAGAATAATAACAACAACAAGAAAACTAAATCAGGTAAGTTGGTGAGAGATTGTACGGTTCATTTGTAAGGGGGGAGACAGGACACAACACCAAGACAAGAAGAGGGCACGAGGATCCTGGAACCAAGCTGTTGTTTGACAATAAAACCAAGAAGAAGAAGAAGAAGAAGAAGGGGAGAGTACGTTGACATCAGTCAATAGTAGGAGACACACATTGTGCCGCGGTTTGGAAGGTAAATCAATCGCCGATAAACTCCTTGCCGCGAGCCTCCCGATAAGCCTCTTTCAACTTCTCTTTGACCCTGACTTCCTGGGTCCAATTTTTCGACAAGATCCTACATACCGAGTATGACCCGAAAAGCGAATTTTGTGGTTTTCAGCGCATCACTAAAAGCAAGAAAAAAAAAAATAGGGGAGGGGAGATTAGAAGGAATGAGAGAAGTTACCTTAATTTACAAACTGCCAGGACGGCAATGGCGATGCCCTTGAAAGAACGATCGGTCGTCGTGGGATGCAGAGTGAAGTTTCCCGGCTGGGTATGGTCATCATGCGGGCCTTGAGCGGCAGACGAGAGCGAGTAAGGTAGACCAAAGTTAGCCAACGCGAGTTGGATGGCTTCGTTTCTACACACACATATATATATATAACTCGTTAATAATCTCCCTAAAGAGGAGCCAAGAATGACAGCAAAAAAAAAAGCTGACCGGGTCTCAGTATCGCGCAACTTGACCATGATCAGCTTCTTTTGACACGCCAGGTCGGCCCGGAAGAGACTCTCTCTGGTGAACATCAGCTTCAAGAACCTGATTCTGAGCAACAATCCCTTGGATTCTGAGTTGTGCTTCTGGTCCAGTTCCTGCCTGCTCTCGCCAGTCCTTATCGATACAACAAAAAAAGTGGGGGTCAGTTTATAATTAATTAAGGATGATGCTCATTATCAAGAGACTGCTGGGGCCCGACGGTCTCGCAAACTCACAATCCATGGCTGCGTTGAGTATGTTGTTGAGACTTCAAATCATTCAACTCTTTCTTGCAAGCAAGCAACTCGTTCTTGATTTTAGTGGCGTCTTTAGGGTTGGAGATGAGGGGGGGCACATGAGAATCGAGCTGATTCTTCAAGTCCTGAAGATGGTGGCCAAGATCTTGCGCTTCAGATTTGACCTTGATGAGCTCCTTGCGAAGAACCTTGGTATCTTTCACCAGATTATTGTTGAGCCCATTCAGGCCCACAATCTCGTTCTCCTTGTTTTCCAACTTATCCTGCAGCTGGCCAAACTCCGCCGTCTGCTTTTCTAGTGTCGCTTGGATCCGATGGTACGATTTCTCAGAGTTCAGCGCCATGTGCGCCTTGCGCTCCAGCTCATTCTTCAGCTGTCGAACCTCGCCACTAAGCGCTGCTTGTTGCTCAGCCAATTCTTCCTTCTCCCTCTCCAGTTTCGATATCGTTTCTTGAAGTTGTCCAATTTCCTCCGATGAGGCAGATGAGGCTTTGTTCTGCTTGTGAAGGGCTGAGTAGCATACGGAGATCATTAAGAAAGGTTTTCATTCGATCTTGTACGAAAAAAAAAAATGAATTACCTCGAACCTCAGCGTCCATGGAGTCGCGGGCCTCAGTCACCTGAGAAAGCTGCGCCCGTGTTTCGCGCAATTGCTGATGTGTGTCAAATCCGAACACATGAATTAATGCCATCCATGGAGGGGAAAAGCTTTCAAAACTCACCAGATTAACGGCTGTGAGTTGACCTTCTACGTCTTCTTTATCATTCAATAAGGCATCACGCTCGTTTTCGACTTGCTCAAGATGCTTTTGCTCTTCTTTCGATTTGCTGAGGAGGTTTTTCACTTCTTCTTGGGCCGAAGAAAGTTGCTGTGGAGACATTCAACGTTAGTTGATTTGTCAAGATTTAAACTTTCATCATTTAGAGAAAGATGACATACACTACGCAATTGTTCAATCTCTTGGTCGTGGTGTTCTTTCTCCGATTCAAGTTGCTCTATCTCATCTAGTTTGAGATCGAGCTCACGTTTGACCTTGATGAGTTCACTTTGAGATGTCCGATGGTTCACTTCCAGCTCGATAAACTTGGCTTTCAAGCCTGATGAGTGGTCCTCCGTATCATGCTCAGTGGGTTGCCTTTGGGAAAAAAGAATTCACCACACGTAAAATCAATACATGCCTAATTGTTGTCGTTTCGATTGAAGATGCTAAGACTTACTCGGTGAACTCCAACTCTTTGGTCTCAGGTAAGACTCTAAAGCGAACGATTTGGTTTGCGTCGAACTTCTCGCCACAATCAGGACAAGCGATGTTTGATAAACGATGTTTGACTTGAGCGATCGTGCCATCCTCAGCAATCAGCTTATCCAAACGGTCTTGTAGTTGCCTAGCCTTTTCTTCCATATCGTCGGCCCTCTTCCGAGCGGTAATCGCCTCGGTTGACAATTTCATAGCATCCTCACTTGCTTCCGCAAGCTGGGCCAATTTTCGATCAAAATTCTTGTTGGCCAAATCTAGCTGATGTCGGAGCTGTTCCACTTGTTGCTGTAGATCGTTGATTTGATTGAGCATAGGTACTATCGTCTCATCTCCTGAATCACCCGCCAGGATCGAGGTCATCTGTTCCGATGAGTGCAAAATAGACAGCATATTGGCAACTTTCTTAAAAGAAGGAAGAGATGAGAGCAGAGAGAAAAAAAAATACATTGCCGAGCATTTTGCCAGGGGTCTTCGGGGTGCGCATACTAATAATCGATTGGAAGTGACACGAAGACCGACTAGGAGTACTGATCAATGCACTTGCTTGCTGGCGCAAGGAGCCCACCCGTTCTTCTAGCTCACGTCGGTGAGTCTCCAATGCTTGGATCTTCATGTTTTGGAGTTCACATGTGGCTGCATTCTCGGATTGATTGAGCAAGTCCCTGAGACGATTGATTTCCTCTCGTGCTTTGGCAAGCTCGGAGGCGTTATGGGCAGTTTGTCCCTTGGGGCTTGCCCGAGAGGGCGTGAACGAGATATCTGAAAAAGTCGACTTGAGAGCTTGGGTTAATTTGGCTTGGAGACCGGTGATGGTCGACTGCTGAGCTATGGTTTTCGTCTCAGATTGTCGACTTGGCCTTGAAGCGTTGCGTATTCACGTTCCAAAGTAGTTCGAGCATCTTCAGAATCTCTCAAAGAGACCGCCAATGCTTCAATTTTGAACTCTTTTTCAGATAATTCTAGTTCAAGCGCTTCTATTTTGGCGCGAAGTTCCTCATCTACGTGCGATGATTGGCGGGTATCTCCATCATGCTGCTTGGCAGGTTCTGAGTCATCTTGATTAGTTTTTTGTTCATTGTTGGATATCTCGCTTTGGAGCCATGAATGCAGCATTCGGATGCGGCGTTCGGCGGAGCGACCGACGGACTGATCCCCTTTGCCATTCAAAACTTGCTCCAGCTCAGTTTTGACTGTCTCGAGAGCTTCCAAACTAGGTTGGCCTTTGGATTGATTTGGTTTCGGTTCTTCTAGTACTTTTGCATGCCCGCTGGTCAGGCGACGAACTTCTTTATACCTGGAATTCATCGACTGAATCGTTTTGTCCTTCTCTTGCATGAGCGCCGTGGCATGATCTTTCAGGGTCGTAATCTTTTGATCGAAAGCCGCCTGTTTAGCGGCGAGAGCATCATTATGATCGGCTAAAAGTTTCTCGTACTTGGTACGCCACTCAGATACCGTGCTAGCGTTTTCCCCTGCGAGATCAATGTGTTGCAGCTTAAGTTGGTCAACCTCGTCCTCTTTGGAGGCCAACTCTGCTTGTAAATGCGCGAGGCGATCTTTCAATTCAAAATTCTGCTTGAGTGACGACGAGGCAGGCAAAAACTTGTGCAAAAGTTGATTTCGAATTTCTCTTATCTCTTCGTCGCGTTCCTCAACTGATTTTCAAGCCGGCGAATCTGGCGCTCAAAGAGGAGATTTGAGGCAGCAGCAGAGTCGGGCTGAGAGGCCGCATTGACTACTCCGTGAGTGGGGTTGAAATTGCTCTGAAGTTCGGCTATACTGTCGTGAACGTCGATCATCCCCTGCAAGTGATCCAGTAGCATGCCACTGCGGTCAGGCAAGCCGTCCGGATCTTGCTCAGCAGGTATGATCCCTTTACGTAGAGATTGATTTTCCATTTGGAGCTGAGCAAGTTGCTCTTTTGTTTCGGCCAAAGCGTTCACCATTTGTTGATTTTCTTCGGACAGTTGGCCATTGAGATTGTGGAGGAAAGAGTTCAGCTTGTTTCCATCGAATCTTTGAGATCGGTGGGCTAAAGAGACTGAAGAATGACCATTTCGATAACGAGTTGCGGAAAAGTAGTCAGATCATGCGAGGTTGCTTCACTTTCGCTTGCTGCGACATGAGCAGGTTGGGACTGATTGTCAGGGAGTCCAGAAAGTTCAGTGGTATCGTCGGCTACTTCTGTTAGACGCCTGGGAGTGAATGGTCGTCTTGCAGAGCGGAAAGGCATGCGAGACTGGATAGGCTTGCTATTGGTTCTCAGGATGCTCCTCATGCGGCTCAAGTTGCCGGATGGGTCCAAGATGCTCTTCTGATGATGACGGCTATCTGGGTCTGGGATGGGTTCAGGCTGAAATGCGGGAGACCGTTCAAAGGAAGATTTCTTAGATCTTTCGAACTCATCGCCCATTTCTCTTGAGAAACTCTCTCGGATATCGTCCAGAGTGAGTGAGTTATCGACGTGGGACGAGTCACGGCGTCCAACGCCAGGGCTGGTAAGCTGGCTTCCCGATGGCTCATGAGGACTGTTGTTGGCAGTAGGATCTTGTTCACGAGAATGAGCACGTGGTGGATGAGCTTGTATTGTGGAGTGTGAGGTGGAAGGTGATGGGCATGATTGTGGCTGTGCTTGTGCGAGTGATGATGATGATTTCTGGGGATGGGTGTACTGGTTATTCCTGCGCTGGTGGTTTCTGGATATTGACTTGTATCGAATCCATGCTCAAAGTCGTCCAAGGCAGACAGATTCAAGTCACCCAAAGATTTCTTTGAAAGATCGCCGCGATCGTCATCATCATCTGAGTGATTGGAGGAGTCTTCATCAGGGGAGTCAGGTTGAGGTTGGTCGGTCTCAGTTTCCGGTTCGCTGCTACTCGTAATTCTTGCAACATCCTGCCCAGAATCTTGATTCTGGGGTATATGACTAGTGTTGGGTGAGTGATTGCGAAACCAGTCTTTCGGTTGACGAGATGGGTGTGCAGTGGCAGGGTCGAGGTGAATGGAGAGTCGACGATTAATGAGGTTGGTCCATATTGGTAGGTTGATGGTTTGATGTGGCGGCCTGGGGGTGGTTCTGGGGTTGGCTTGGTGATTAACGATGGGAGGATCATGAGAATGTTGTTGGATGCGAGGGACGAATGTGGTGTTGATGGTGGTGTTTCTGGAAATGCCGACATCATATGGATCGCAAGGACGACGATGTTGAAAGCTGTCCGCGTATGAGGTGGGCTCGGGTGGCGGCAGGCTTGGCAGACTATCGAGAGCTTCCTCGTATTCCTCGGCCTGTTCGAGTCGCTGCTGTACTCGCGCTGGAGAGTCGAAACGATAACCCGCAAACGACATGGTTCGTTCTTCGAGTGGTGGGCAAAGAGACTGCCAGAGACACTCGAGCGCGTCGCGGGGGGGCATATCACGCCTCTGGCCCCGGAATATCGGGTACCCGATCGGGCCCCTTAAAAAATCGGCTACCAAAGTGTTGAGGATATGCACTTAGGATGGCAAACCTTGCATAGAAGGCTATGGAAGTTTGTAGGTTATCAGTTCAGCAGTTTCACCACTATCGAATAGACACAAGATTTTTACTCTCATTATTTGTCTCAACACAAAGCAGCTGACTTATTTACAGCGATGTAGTCCAATAAAGCTTGCAGTTTTTCAATCAATTTTTGAACTTTTTTTACTCTCAGAATATTTTTTTTGCATCCGAATTTGTTTTTCCCCACAGGCATGGGAATTTTGGTGGTGCGGTGGTACAGGACCCTGGAAAGCTCACCCAGAGGGGGGTGTTTAAAAAAGGGGATTTTGGCCAAAATTCATAACTCATTTTAGACCTGTAAATACCTTTTTCAAGACTAGGCTGAGACAGAAACTTGACTAACTTAGCCCAAAAAATTGCAAAACCCAAGAAATCTTGCGGAAAATATTTGGTTTTGATAGTTTCCTGCCAATTTGACCTGTTTTTCATACCTGAAAAGCATGATTCCATGAGCACCCTTTCAGCAAAAATAGTGAATTAATACCTTTTTCAAGGGTACCATTCTTCCAATTTTGTGATTTTTCCTTACCTTTTCCAACACCCCCCTCTAGGGAGGCTTTCTGGGGTCCTGGATGGGTGTGTTATTACAGGATTATGTTCTTATCTATTATTACATATTTTCTATGCATTTATCACATTTACATACTTTTATTAACATATTTCTATTTTCTCACCAATCCAAATACATACTTGTAGATACTTCATAAAATAGCTTTACTTTCTTGAAATGCACTTTTCCCTTGGTGGAGTTTTTCCTATTTCTCAACATCTCAGTACAGATCTCTTCAGGGTGGACTGGTGAGTCTGGCATGGGCCAATCAGAATTCTGAGACCGGCCAATCAGAATACTCCATTGGAGTTCAGAACCTGGCTAATCACAGGATTTTATTTAGATGCTGGGTTTCAGATCAGGATGCCACTGGGTTGGGTCAACCTGTGGGCAACCCAAGACCCGGCGGTTTGCGGGGCGGGTTTGGGCAGTATTCTTTGAATTTCTGGGTGGACCCGGCCCGGCCCTCAAAATCCACGGGTTAGGTTTGGGCAGGCAGTTTGCTAATTGGGTCAAGGAATGCCCAAGCCCGACCCGTGGATTTTGTATATCTACTTGGTCCCATAGACATATGGGAGGTTCAGAACTTCAGATATCATATATTTATATATTACATACATCCACAACAAACCACCAAGATCCGACAATGCACTCAAAACAACTATTGGCCGCCAAAAAAACCCAAAAGTTGACCAACATCCCTGAGTCTGACCCCGTGAATTCTGGAAACACGAGTGAATCCACCACCAAAGACATTGCAGTTGTATCTCAGAATTCTAACCATACGGCCAGTGAATCATTGACACCCATTGCTGGTAACCAGCGTGATCCCCCAAACAAGCCAGTGCTCAAAAAAAGAAAAACTACAAGCAATATATGGATGCATTTCAGCTCCGTGGGCCAAGGTACAATAATATTACATCTCATTTTAATGTCATCTCACTCACGCTAATTCTTTTTTATTGAAACAGGTGAAAATAAACACGCCACCTGCACATACTGCAGGCTGGAAATGACTGGGAAAACCTCCCATGGAACCAAGCACTTATGGCGACACCTCAAGAGGTGCAACGACTTCCACAGCAAAAAAAACAAATGATCCTGAAAACCTCGGGTGGCTCAACTCTTGCACACTGGGTATTTTCACAGGAGAAGGCCCGTGATGCCCTGAAAAAATTGATGATAGCCAACAAACGCCCGTTCAAGTCCGTCGAGCATCCGCTATTCAAGGAGTTTATGTTGTTGGTTCAGCCCCAGTTAAAGTTTCACGGTCGAACCACACTGAAGAAGGATATTATCAAAATGTATCACTTGATGAAGACCCAAGTGGCCCAAAAGATCAGCGATGTCGATTGTATCTCGTTAACGACAGATCTGTGGACATCATCTAATC
>SMGU01001479.1:0-23167 GCA_004348175.1 Puccinia novopanici
AAAGATTATTTCACAAGAAAAACATTGAACAATTTGTAATGAAAAGTTGAGGAATAAAGCTTTCACAATATTTTACAGTTAAGCAAGATAAACAATGATTTTATAAGAAAAAAATTGAACAATTGAATGATGAGTGAGTGTTAATGAAAAAGTGATGAAATGGACTGTTAAACAAGTGAACAATTAATGTGGTGACCTATTTATTCATGGTTGATGTTCATGTTCAAGGTTCTTATCCTCATATGGTATAGCAGGACTAAAATTTTGGCCTGTCTGGAGGTCAAATGTGATCCACTGGGTACAATTAGATCCAGGCAGGACCTCATGCCAATTGAGCCCTGTGGACCACACCTCACCTCAGGAAGCTCAAATTTTGACTCCATGTATACTAATAATAGCAATTTTGACCATAAATAAGGCTTTTTACGACTCCACAGCTGAAAAATGAATTAAATAAAATTAAAAAAAATTAAAAAAAATTAAAAAAATCAAAAAAAAATTAAAGAAAAAAATTAAAAAAATTAAAAAAATCAAAACAAATAATAAAAAAAAAAATTAAAAATTAAAAATTAGGGGGTATCAAATATAACAAATCCACAATTAGAAACCAGTCAATTTTTGAAAAAATTATTTCTTCATTAATGGGTCCTAAGAGCTTATTGGTGAAGAAAAAACATGTTTTAAAAATGGTGTATTTTTCAAAACCAGTCAATTACATAATGGTAGATTTGGTCATATTTGACACCCCCTATTAAAAAAATTTATTGAAGAATTTAAAAAATTTAAAAAAATTAAAAAAATCAAGAAAATTAAAAAAATTAAAAAACTCAAGAAACAGTAAAAACAACAACCAACTTGAAAAAAAATGTATAGCTGATAGCTACGCTACAGGTTAGTGTAGCTGAAGCTACGCTACAGGTTAGCGTAGCTGATATATAAGCTACGCTAACCTGTAGCGTAGCTGATACACAAGCTACGCTACTTGTTAGCGTAGCTTTTTTTGACAACTAACACCGCTACAACACCGCTAACGGGAAATCTGGTTAGCGTTAGTTGCACTTTGGGGAGCGCAACTAACGCTATGCTAACGCTACAATTTTTTTTTTCCAAAATCCTGTAGCATTAGTTGTCAAAAATTTGCACTAACGGTAGCTTTAATGTAGCATAGCTTAATAAGCTAACACTACGCTACGCTAACGCTACGGGTAGCGTAGCTGGCCCACCGTTGTAAGATTGCAAACAAAGCATACCGCAGGCAATGAAACAGAGTGGCATGGTGGACTTTTTCCATCTGTTGTAACATGAGAGTGAAGTCTTTTTTTTGAATCACTTTCTCATGAGGGATCCCCAACACTTCAAGGTGCGACCAAACACCCAAGTCATTCTCATCCAATGGCGTGCCAAGATGGCTTGCCAGAATGACTTGGGCAATGTTCCAGATGGTGTGTGCTGCTCCAAGTTGAAAAACCACATTGTTTAGCCCATGTTCTGGATACTTGCTAGGATGTCGCAGGTCACTTAGAGAGTTGAAGTTCTGGATAGTGGCTATATCACCATCCATTGGCTGCAACCATGATGCAAACTCCTCTGAAGACAAGCCAGATTGATGTTGGATACTTTCCAAGACTTGGCCAATCCCCTTGGAGGAGTTGTCTGACTCGTCCATCAATTTCATCATAAAAATGGCAGGAATTTCACAGCTAATCTGCTCTACAACCGGTGGCTCAGTGCAGATTGCTCCCTTGTTATGTGAGAGAATGGCAAGGTATTCTTTCAAAACATGGGCAATTTGAGATTTCCAGACTTGATAATAGTGATCCTCTTCCTTGGGTGTAGGTAGGAACATCGAAGGGTTAATAGACATCTGTCGAATGTCCTTGATAGCATTCTGGTATCCGGCCATGTTCACATCTTGCAGATCCAGAGTTTCTAGAAGTGACTTGGAGGGGAGCTGTACGTACCCCCAAGTTCCATGAAACATCATTGTGTGATGGCCTATTCATGCCATGTGAACCTTCTCCTCAATATCGAGGTTATCCACGCAAAGAAATGGTGCAACATTGGGTGAGCGTGCAATAGACATCACCTGTTTAAGATCATTGGCAGCGTGTGTTGAAAGTGTTTTTAAAACCTCAATAGCAGTTTGCCTTGAGCTCATCAGACCTAACTTATTTAGATAATCATTGACTCGCTCTGACACCCCACATGGAAGAAACCTAATGGCATTTTGTAGTTGCAGACCATTATGCCGCCTGTTCCTAGTGAATAAAAACTGAGAACATATGGTGGCCGCCAGCTAAAAAAGCATTTCAGAAAAGGGAAATCAACAATAGATAGCAAAAAGAACACTAACGTGTTGCAATTGTCTAGTTGTTTGTTCTTGATTGACGTGAATGGAAGTATACACTATTCCCTCCCTCTCCAGAAGCTGGGCCTCAAATGTGTTGGTGGGAAGGGGAGAGTTGCTGGCTGCATCATTTGGTGCCGATACCTTGGGTGTGTTACCTACAGTTTCCTCCCCATTTAGGAGCATGCCCATCAGGATGCCATACAGGAATGGCATATACTCATTAATCATTCTTGCTTCTCGCCGACCCTTGGCAGCCTCGGAGAAGAAATCTGGTGTCACATCTTGTGAGCTTTGGAAGCGGCCCATTGAAGCGAGAGCCAGGCGGTGGTTGTTCTGCACAAGTATCCTAATTGCCTTGATCATGTCTTACATTATCAGCAGCGGGAAACTTTCTCAAAGGTAAAAACACAATCACCTCTTTTTGAATATACTGCGCCCACCATCACTTCCCCTCGGATGATGCCTCAAATCTATTCCGGATGCAATCGACCAAATTCAATGACCCTTCATAGCCGGTCTTAGTGGCCAAATAATGGCTGCGGAAGGCCAAATCAGAGTTTTTCGAGCGGAGGAAATGAACCATAAACTCCTTTGGAGTCATGTTGAGATCACGGAGGTTATTGCAAATTTGGAGAGTCTTAGCCGTATCTGAATCTTTGTCCATATTGAGGATCAGTGAAGCAAAAGAAAAACAAATAACTCGTGGGGGAACAACTTCTCTGCTGGCGGCGCGAAATGGCCTGCTGATAAAATTTGTTAACTTTGGTAACTCATACAAGTTTGTAAATATAGTAGCATACGTATTTCCATAATACAGCACAAAAAAAAAAAAAAAAAAAACACTGGAAGAACAAGTCGAGGTACCATTGAAATACAGAATAGCTGGATTACATCATCAAGTGCCGGAATCAAAAAAGACCCACTTTTTGAATGGACCCTGAGGAAGTGAAACAGGCGTGGTTGTTTCATGCTTGCCGCCAAATTGAAGAGGAGAACCAGGCGGTTTGCGTGGTTCTAGGGGCGGAGGGGTGGGCGTTTGGGAAGGGGGGGGGTTTGAGGGGTTCAAACCTTTGGACCACCAAAATGGTGGTTTTGCGGCTGAAGTGCTCATGCTGTAATACGGGGCTACCACGCAAGTCCCTCCCTGACGTTCGGTCGCGCTTCGCGCGAGTCCTGCCAGGGCGGGACTTGTTGTTAAGTTCGAAAGATCCCTCACTAAACCTCGCGCGCAACCTATTACATGGTCACCATTTACACATACAATACATACAGAGCAAACTGTGATCCAGTATCTGCCGACCAGGAGTTAACCCACGGGTAATCTTCTCTTGGGTGGAAGGGTTTTGGGAGGCTTGCCATGCCTTTGGCAGACCGAGATTCTTGTCTCCTCCTAAGCCCATCCCTCTGCCAAAGCCTCCGAGATCCGGCCAGCAGCAGCTGTCATCTCATCGAGCGAGGCTAGCATATTTTTATCATCAGAGATGGCCCACGGCAGATCCAGTAACAACTTTGTTTCTAATTTTATTTTACCACTTTGATATGTAAACCACGAGAAATAAAACTTGCAGGTTTGGTAAAAAAAATGTGCTTGCCTGGAATTCTTCATCCAGCTATCTCAGCAAGTACTGGATGGAATTGCATGAATAAAAAATTCAACTTTTGTTTTTAATAATTAAAAATATGTTTATGATCTTTTTGATAATCTCAATCTAATGATTACTTATTAAATAAACTAGGATAATTTGGAATAATCTTCACTTTAAATACATGTCCCCTGTTGTATCTCAGTACTGGATGGAACTACATGAATCCAAATGTGAAAATTTTCTTTTTCTATAGAAAAAAGCATTGTTTTGACCTGTGGATTCATTTAATTTGGTGCAGTGCTTGCTAAGATATACCAGGACACACATATGTAAAGTGAAAAATATCTCAAAGTGCCCTGGTGTATCTCAGCAAGTACTGGATAGAATTATATGAATACAAATGTGACAATGTTACTTTCTATCATAGAAAGATTTTTTAACATTTTTTCATTTAATTCCATGAATAATTTCTGAGATACACCAGGAAACACATACATAGAGTGAAGAATATTTCAAAGTGCCCTAGTGTATCTCATAAAGTACTAGATGGGTATCTCATCAAGTACTAGATGGGTATCTCATCAAGTACTAGATGGAATTACATGAATCCAAATGTGTAAATGTAATTTTTATCATAAAAAATCTGTTTTGAACTTTGGATTCATGTGATTCCATGCAGTAAATGCTGAAATACACAGGGACACACATATGTAGAGTGAAGCATATTTCAAAGTGCCCTAGTGTATCTCAGTGAGTCCTGCATGAAATTAAATAAATCCAAATATTCAAATGTTCTTTTTTATCACAAAAAATCAAGTTTTGATATTTTCATTCATGTAATTACATGCATTACTTTCTGAGATACACAGGGACAAACATCTGTAGAGTGAAGAATATTTCAAAGTGTCCTAGTGTATCTCAGAAAGTAATGGATGGAATTACATGAATACAAATGATAAAAGGATATTTTTATCATTTTTTTTTTAACTTTGGATTCATTTAAATCAACCATTACTTACTTAGATACACAGGGCACTTTGAAATATTCTTCACTCTGCATATGTGTGTCCATGTGTATCTCAGTAAATAATGCATTGAATTAGATGAATCCAAATATCAAAACAATGGTTTTTTATGATAAAAAAGAAAATTTTCATACTTGGATTAATTTAATTTCATCTAGTACTTGCTGATATCCACTAGGACACTTTGAAATATTCTTCACTCTACATATGTTTCTCCCTGTGTATCTCAGCAAGTAATGCATGGAATTAAATGAATCCAAATTTCAAAAAAAAGGGTTTTTAGGATAAAAAAGAAATTTTTCATATTTGGATTTATTTAATTCCATCCATTACTTTCTGAGATAAACTAGGGCACTTTGAAATATTCTTCACTTTACAGCGGTGTGGCCCTGTGTATCTCAGCAAGCACTGCATGGAATTAAATGAATCCAAACTTCAAAAAAAAAATTTCATGATAAAAAAGAATATTTTCATATTTGGATTTATTTAATTCCATCCATTACTTTCTGAGATACACTTGGGCACGTTGAAATATTCTTCACTTTACAGATGCATGTCCCTGTGTATCTCAGCAAGCACTGCATGGAATTAAATGAATCCAAATTTGAAAAAAAATGTTTATTATGATGAAAAATAACATTTTTAAATTTTGATTAATGTAATTCCAACCATTACTTGCTGATATACACTAGGGCACTTTGAAACATTCTTCACTATACATATGTGTGTCCCTGTGTATCTCAGAAAGTAATGCATGGAATTAAATTAATCAAAACATAAAAAAAAAGTTTTTTATGATAAAAAAGAAAATTTTCATATTTTTATTCATTTAATTTCATCCAGTACTTGCTGAGATACACTAGGGTACTTTGAAATATTTTTCACTTTCCATATGTGTGTCCCTGTGTATTTCAGCAAGTACTGCATGGAATTACAAGAATCCAAAGATCAAAAAAAGTTTTTTATGATAAAAAAAATTAAATTTTAACATTTTGATTCATGTAATTCCATCCAGTACTGAGATACAACAGGGGAATGTATGTAAAGTGAAGAATATTCCAAATTATCCTAGGGTATCTTTGCAAGTAATCATTAGATTGAGATTATTAAAAAGCTCATGACATTATCTTCAATTATTAAAAAAAAGTAGGTTTTGTATTTATCCACTTCAATCTAGTACTTTCTGATATAACAGGATGAAAAACTCCATACAAGCACATGTTTTCAATCAAACTTTCAAGTTTTATAACTTTTTTTTTACATATGAAAGGGTATGAAATAGTTACAATTTTAATCTTATTGGAATTTCAAATTTTAACCCAATTTTCTCCATGATCCCTGCAAAAATTTCAGAGCTCCAGAAGAACGAAGAGTTTAAGTTAATTATATGTTTTTACTCAAACTTTCATTTGGTTACTATTACTCAAATTTGCATGGGTTGTGGATATAGTGCAAGCCCAAATGATAAGTTCCAATTAGCATAAAATTCAGCTATTCCAGCAGATTTTGTGAAATTTATAACAGAATATAAATCCCTTGTAGGTTTGTACCAAAACATGTTTCAATGATAACAACAATAAAACAATTAACACAAAGGCTATATCTATGAGGTCCATGGTGCAAAGTGTATGACCTACAACTGCAGGTGTCATGTGGAACTTCAAAGTCTAAAAACTTCTGTTTGTTGGTCCTATTACAAGTTGCCTCTTGCAAACAAATATAGAAAGAAGTAGCCAGGCTTCCCATGTTACTTCATTGCTGGCTGATCCTGTCCCACCTTTCGGCATATCATCAAAGTCAATGATAGATGGCATGGGCAGCAAGCGGAAAGATGGTCTTCCACTTTGAGTTGGCCATCATATTGAATGTTTTAATCTTTGCAAGCATAGCAATCCACTGTTTGGGTATATTGTTCATTGCCTTCACTTTTCCTGTATGCACAGCACTATTATCTCCACCACTTTGCACGCACTGAAGAGCTTTGAGGTTATTGAAGATGATATCTGCACACTGGTCAATAGCCTCAGTTTGATTCAACTGATCCTGAGACAAGCATTCCTCCTTGGTGAGTCTCTTGCGTGCTCAGGTGCGCCTAGATGTACCTTTCAATATTGTAGAAACAAACGTGTTTCTGGATCTGCTGCGGGCCATCTCTGATGGTAAAAAAATACACTAGCCTCGCTCGATGGGACAATAGCTGCTGCTGGCCGACTCTCAGAGGCTTTGGCGGAGGGACGGGCCTTGGAGGAGACAAGAATTTCGCTCTGCCAAAGGCATGGCAAGCCTCCCAAAACCTTTTTGACCAAGAGAAGATTTGCGGGTAAACTCCTGGTCCGCGGATACCGGATCACAGTTTGCTGTGTGTACAAAGCCGTATGTGTAAATGGTGACCATGTAACAGGTCGCGCGCGAGGTCTGACAAGGGATTTCAAGCCTACTACATAGCCCAGGATACACCTCTACCTGGGCTACACAGTAGGCAATATCTAGTCAAATGTGGTGTATAGATGCCAGCAGAGCGTGTCTCGCTTGTCCATCCATCCACCCCAACCTTGTGCTAGCTTGCAACGTACTCATATAGCACTTTAGACCATCTCCACCAGGAGAGTCTATATGAGTGCCCAAATTTGAAATATGTGCAACTGCGGCGCGTGATTAGCACCGCGCCAGAGGATCTAAAAACTATTGTTCACACCGCGGGCTGCTAAATGTAGGGCCATGGGGATGTGAAAGTGTATTACCCGTGCTACCCGACACCCCAAACCTTTTCCATCAATTGTGATCACAAAAAATCATCAATTGTGATCACAAAAAATAAAAATAAATTCATATCAACCTGTTCCGCTGCACTTGGTTTCACCATGGAAGTCAACCCCGAGTTGATACAGATCCTGTATCGGAGGCGCCAAATCATTTCTAGGTTGCAAAGACAAACGCAAGCAGTACTTGAGGCGACAGCAATGCTTATTGATGAAGATGGAAAACATGATCAAATCCCAATGGTGCATGGGGGATCCAAACCAGGAACGCAGCCCAATTGACCAAGGGATTTTGAAGGCAGCTATCAACAACTCTACCAGCAATACTTCTCTGAAAATCCTCTCTATGGAGAAGAAGTGTTCCACCAGTGTTTCCGAATGGCTCGCCAACTATTTCTCAAGATTTCCAAGGCAGTCACATCAAGCAATATCTACTTTACACAAAGAGCAGATGCCTGCGGAAAAATGGGCCTCAATCCACTGGTCAAAATCACTGCTGCTCTAAGTATGCTTGCATACAGTGGTGCTGCTGATTGCAATGACGAGTTTCTCCAACTGTCAGAAACAAAATTGCTGGAGTGTATGGATCAGTTTTGTAATTCAATTGTTTCCATCTACACCACCACTTATCTGCAATATCCAACTGTTGATGACCTCAAGCGGCTCTTATCTATTGGCGCAAAAAGAGGATTCCCCGGAATGCTGGGATCGCTTGATTGTATGCACTGGAAGTGGAAGAATTGTCCATCTGGATGGGCTGGCCCATTTCAGGGAAAAGAAAAAGTGTGTATAAATACTTGATAGATTCAATTGTTCAGTTTACTCATTCCATATCATTGCAGACTCCAACTGTCATTCTGGAAGCTGTTGCATCACACAACTTGTGGATATGGCATGCCAATTTTGGGCTGCCTGGATTGCACAATGATATTAATGTCTTGGATCACTCCCCCTATTCGATAATCTTTTGAATGGTGAAGGCCCCAAATGCGAGCTCACAATTAATGACCACACATACCCAGCCTTATTTCAGCCTCGATCCCTTGACTTTGCCCGTTCTTGATTTTGAAGTGTCCCCGGGTGTAAAATGGCAAATTGGAGGACTTCCCGTCCCTTCTGCAGCCCCTGCAGAACCAGATTTGCAGCCCACAGCTGATTTATGATTTTACAAGACTTGTCAGGCCCACATGACATCTTCCATTTTTTAACACCACATCTTTTTTTAACTCCACTTTCCACTTACACACCATCAACATATATACATCCAACATGCCTCCTCGAACTCAAAGAACCACCAACTCTCTTCAATCCCAGTCTCCCTCTGTCTCACAAATGTCTCATCCAGCCCCTGCGGACAGCTCCAATGTTGCCACTTCACAAACCAAGTCAAACAATCTGGGTACCATCTCAGCTTCAATGGCAGCTTTGGCTTCAAAAAAACAACATGGCCGGGCCAAGGGATCACAAGGTTATAGCAGGGCTGATTGCACTGCTTTAGTCACTGCAGTCAAGGCAATCTTGCCGCTAGGTTCCCAGGATTGGTTGATGGTTCTTGACCAATACAATGATTACGCTGATTCCAACAACCGCGCAACCCAAGAACTCAATCCCCTGAAAATCAAGTTCCGAGCTTTAGTGAACCACTCAAAGCCGACTGGAGACCCCGACTGCCCAACATATGTATGCAAAGCCAAGGCCACAAAATTCTGCCATGGACCTCTCGGCGTCAACAACTTCTTCTTCTCAATCATCCTGCACCAGGACATTTAGTGCCTGGTCTCAGCAAGGTGTTGGCCCCCAGCAAAATCCTTCAACTACTCAAAGATGCACAAGAGTGGAATCTCAAAGCCCCCAAAAACTGGCCAATGCGTATAGCCCTTGCAAAATTGGTTCATCCTCATGGGCCCAGGCTGGAGGTTGTGGTGGTTCCACTCTAGAACAATCAATGTTGGCTTTATTTGATCCGGTGGCGCGCGATAAATGTGAGGCTGAGCATGGCATGTCTCAGTTTTATGCCATGCAGTTCAGAGACGCAAACAAAACCATTGAGAAGCTCCAAGAAGAAAATCTCCGACTCCGGGAGGAGATCAATGCAATTCGTCTAGGTGAACAGGGTCAAATATCTCAAATGCAGCAGAAAATCAACAAACAGAAGTTCAAGATTCAATCACTCAACCACAAAATTGATATGGCGAATATGAAATTCGAGATGTTTTCTGGGCCAAAATTTCATTCGCAACCATCTGTCTATGGACGCCAACATCACTGGGGATCGGGTACTAACACCAATAATCAGACGGGGAAATTGAATGTTGAAGATTTCATTGACCCCAATATTTAAGTTGTACTCATTTATTGCCTTCTAAGTTTTTCCTTTTCAAACCATTTTTTTGTTCTATTGCTTGATCTTGACTGTCTCAAGTGAGTTAAACATGTTTCTTGGCTCTACAATTGTGTCGAACATGTTTCTACACTCTAGAAATGCAATTTTGGTCGCTTTATTAACCAAACAATAAAGTTTTTATAAAGAAAAAAAAACTAGAGCCATCCGTTGTAATAACAACTGATCCAGCATCTTTTTTGGATGTGAGAAAACAGCATCTTGTTAAAGGACCGACTGAGTAAGTCAAAATCTGATTCCACACTCTTGTATACTCTCTGCGTTTGGTTGATCCTTACAGATTGGCAGCGCACTTGATGTAGGCGGACAACTAATTCTAATACCTTGGCTCGTTATAGATGGTTGGCCCCTGGCAGAGGCAGTTTGAGTTGCCCAAAAGACCCCTGGATGGACCTCATTCCCCATTCTGCTGCTTGTCGCGCCAATACCAGCTGCTCGTTCAACAACTTCAGCCTCAAATGCGTGCGAGGACTCGATGATAGCCGATTGCCCTTCTTCATTGGGGCCAGAATGCGGTATTCAAGTTGGTTTGTACGTCTTGGGAAGGCTGTATCACTGATAATCCAATAGCCTGCGGGGGTGTCATTCAGCAGCTTTGAGTATAATTGCTCGGCAATATTCGAGTCGTTCCACAAACCGGGAGCGTTCAGCACAGTATGTAGAATCGTTCCGTCTGGAGCAAAGGTTATAATATTGCTACAGTAATGCGAACAGGTACAGCCATTATAATATGTGTTCCGCAAACTGGACAGAGACCATCAGACCATTTCAAATATCATCATGTTGATGGATCATAACAATACTCACTTTTTGTCATTGGCCACATTAACTGGGATGTTGAGACCATCCACAAATCCAAAACAATTTGATAAAAGAGGAAATCACCGCTCAATCATACTGCTATAGTACTCGCATTTGGCCGCAGTCAATGGCCAACATATCCGTGAGATTTTCAGAGATTGGAGGACTGAGAGCAAGCAATCTTGAGCATGTTGGAGATCTTGTGCACATACTGCTGGTGTAATTGAGAATATTTGCTGTAAACTGAAGGCAGCCATGGTGGAGCTGAGCCAATGAAGTAGCAATGCCAGTCCACCGGCAGCATCAAGAGACCTCTTTATTCGTTGTGGCGCACCATTCGGATTGACATCAGACCTTGGAATGGTTGAGGACACCCAAGCCGATTCAAAAGGGATCAGCAGTGTTTCAAACGTCCAGACGTCAGCCCCCATGGTTGTTATGAATGCGCAATCATTTCCTCCTTGCTGCAAGTGAGTCCATGCACTTGTAAATCGCGGATTGCCGGGAATGTCCTGTCGGGTGAGATATGTCCGCAGCAAACAGATGGGGCCCCATTTACCCTGGTATGCCAGGGCCATAATGGCAGCTTCAGCATCGTCCTGTTCCTCCTGCCGTCGACGTTGTTGGAGTTGAAATATGCGGAAATAGGAGCTGTAGAGAATTGGGAATAAGATGTGAGATTTTGAGGTCAAAGACTCTATTGCAGCGATCAACTAAAGCTAATAGTAGTAAAAACAACTGAAATAGAGCAAAGGGAAAAATAAGAAGGTTAATGGCGAAATAAAAGAAGACTGATGATTGAAAAATAAAAAATACCTTCTTATGATCAGAAATCTAACAATGACTCGAAATGGCCGATAGAAATATTTATGGAGAGGAAAACAACAACAAGCCTGATGAAAAAAGAATAAGAAGATCAATAAAGTGGGCATAATCAAATGAGTGACTGAGATGAATAAAAAACTTGAGGATGACGTGTACCTCCACTTGAGTTGAGTTCGAGCTCCTCCTGAATTTCTAGCGTTGAGATCGAGCGTTGGGTGCGATTTCTGAATTGCAGTTTAGGTCGTGGCGATCAGTGAATTAAGGGATTGATTGAAGCGGATTCGGTGTGGGAGCAATGAGAACTTTGATGAATCTTGAGATTAAGTTTGTGCCGCGCAAGTGTCTTAAATAGGCAAGAAACTTGATATTGAATAATTCGATTTTGCATATGGTTGTGATGGATCATTTATTCAACACTCCTCCTTGATTCTGAAACGACTAGATGTAATTGAGACCTTGAGCTTTCTAATTTGACAAATCCAAGAGGTTTTGTCAATCCATCAGCTATCATTTCTGTGGTTGGCACTTGCTGGACCGAAAGTTGTTTCTTTGAGACTAGTTCGAGTACATATTGAAATCGGACTTCAATATGCTTTGTGTTTTCATTCAATTTTGCTTCATGACTGATAATTACGGCGCCTGAATTATCATTTTTCATTATAGGAGCTTTGATCTTGATTTTGAGGTTTAAGATCAAGTTCGTGAGCCATCTCAGTTGTTTGGCACAACGATTGATGGCAACGAACTCTGCTTCAGTAGTTGATTGGGCGACTACCGGCTGTTTTTTGGCGGACCAGCAAATGGGATTTGAGTACATTGTGATAACATACCCCGATGTTGATTTCTTGGTAACTAGAGAGGCAGCATAATCGGCGTCGGCCCACCCGCATAAACCATCTTCAGGATCTCGAGTCTGCGAGTATAGAACTCCCATTGTCTGAGTTCCCTTCAGATACCGAAGCAAATGTTTGACCATCGACCAGTGAGCTTCGGTGGGAGCATTAGTGAACTGAGCTAATAAGTTTGTTGTGAAGGTAATATCCGGTCGAGTATGTAACGCCAGATAGTTCAGCATACCAATTGCCTTTTGATAAAGCTTGCAGGTTCATTGGCGCCGGCGCTCTGACTGGATTTGAGTCACACATATTGAATTCAAAGAGTATCTTTTCTATGAAGTCGGCTTGATTGATGTGTACGGAACCATCCTCCTTCCAGTCAAGTGTATAGCCAAGATGCTGAGAGGGACGCTCCTTGACTTTGATCGAGTAAGTCTTCTTGATTTGGTCAATAAGATCAAGGACCAAGGCGCGATTTTTTCCTACCACAAACCCATCATCGACATGCATGTGAAGCATAACCGTTCGATGCTCATTATAGAACAAAGATTCATCCAGGGGCGACGAATCAAAACCAATTTGAGAAAGGGTGTTTACCAGATGCTTACGCCACTGTCGTGGTGCTTGCTTTGTCCCATATAACGATTTGTTCAACTTCCAGACCCAGTCTTCTTTCCCTGGCTGTTCAAAACCTTCAACCTGAGCGACGTAGATCGGAGCATCAATTTCACCGTACAAGAAAGCCGTTTCGACATCAAACTGGAAAACCATCCAGGAGCGATTCACTGCCAACGTTAACAACAACTTGAAGGACTCATTCCTCGCAACTGAGGCATATGTGTCGAAATAATGTAGCATGTGTACTTGGTGATTCCCAAAACACACCCACCGAGCCTTGTATCGAAGGATTTCGCCAAACTCGTTCTTCTTTCGTGCAAGCAACCACATCCCGCCAATAACCTTGTCATCGCCTGGCGGCGGCACTAAAGTGCCCGTGTTCTTGGAGGAAAGGGAATCGAACTCGTTAGTCATCGCCTGTTCCCATTCTCGGAGTTCGATTTCGTTGGAGAGTGCTTCTTTGACTGTAACTGATTCACTCAAGTAAATATACTCTGGCAAATCTATGCTGAGGAGGAGCAGCTGATCGGGAGGGTCAGTCACTGACGGAGGAATCATTGAAGGTGGGGGATTTCTGCGCGAGTTGGGCCGCCGAGAACCAGAAACAATGTTGGAGGGACTGATATCACTGGATATCTCTTTGGGCGGTGGAGCGTCCGGAACATGGGTCCAGTGCTTAGCCAAACTCGGCATGTTACTTTTCAGGGAGGTTGCAGGTAACACTGGAGGGTTTGTCGAGCTAGAGGAAGATCCTGATGTCACAGGAGCTGTCGCTGAGGTGGGGGGTGGCAGGGAGGGAATTGCAGCCCGATCAGAAATAGGAGTAACCTTGATAGAGGCAAGGTTACTAGAGGATTTAGATGGAATGGCTTTTGGAAGTGTATCCGGTGGTTTTGTGAGGGAGTGAGGGGAGTTATAAGGAAAAGACAATTTGGAGGGGGAATAGTCACGACTGATGACCACGTGACGACGAGTTGAATCAAAAAACCGCAAAGCATCGGAATTGTTTTCATATCCAAGGCATATTAGAGGACGAGATGGGGCCATAATCTTTGACGGGGGTTTGTGACCAACATACGCCTTAAGACCAAAAGGCACAAGTTTATTGACGTCGCGAACTGGCTCAATGCATAGATTCAGTTCGGATAGAACACCAACCGGAGATGACCAGTTAAGCGACTTGGAGGGTAGTATGTTGATTAAGGTTGAGGCGTAGTGAGCCGCTTCATCCCAGAAATTTACGGGTACCGAGGATTGAGCTAGTAAACAACGAATCTTCACAAGCAACGTTTGATTGAAGCGTTCGGCCAATCCATTAGTTTGAGGACTGTTCGCTGGACCGGCCTCCACGACGATTCCTAATTTTTCAAGGTGGGCAAGAAAAGATTTAGAACTAAATTCACCTCCACGATCGGTGTGAATTATAGCTGGGCACTTACCTGTCTTATTCATAATTTCATTTATAAAAGACAGGATTTTTTGTTCCGAGTCTGATTTGCGGCGTAGCGTGTAGATGCGATTGAATCGAGAAAAATCATCAATGATGACAAGAATGTAATTCATAGACGACTTTGAGGGAGGCGAGATTTGAAGGACATCCATATGGAGAGTTTTAAATGGACGATCTGCGGTTGGTAACGGATTTGAGTGGGGTTTGCTTTTCAACTTGCATTGGATGCAAACTTCACAGTTCTTTGCGCGCTGATTTGATTTGGATGGGGTAATATTGTATAACTTGAAGAACTGGTCAAGATACTTGTCGGAAGGGTGTCCTAGAAGTATATGATAGTCTAGATCTGGGCTAGGATCTGACACATTCAGGGCATATTGAGCAGCAATGGTTCTGGGTGCCATCCCTTGATAAAGGTTTCCGACACGAGGGAACCGGTATACGATTTTTTGACCGAGTCGGATGAGAATGAGTCGATTTTTGAATATTACTCGCAATCCATGATCTTCCAATTGAGAAGCGGAAATCAAGTTTCTTGGACCGTTGGGAGCAAAATAGACTGGGTATATCATAGTACCCCCAATATTAAACTTTCCAACATGGGTGATGGGAATCGAACCAGAATATGTATTGATGGCTCTCGAGATTGGCTTTGGGTCAACAAGGAGGTGGAAATCACAGAGAGTTGATTTTGAAGCTCCTGAGTCGAAGATTAAAGTTGCTTTATCTGACACTGATGGTAAATTGTTGGCATTCACTTCGTCAACTAGCATAAATCCATATTCTTCGGGGTCATCCTGTACGTCGTCCTCCTCATCAACGGCATCTAGATTGTCTTCAGTTTCATGATTGACGAGGTTTGCTTGTCCCGCCATGAACTTCTTCATTTGGAGGTTGAACATTTTTGCAAATTTATCGGAAACTTCATCTGAATTTGATGGTGCAGCTCGAGTCGGTGCTACTCCACGCATTGGACCTCGACGATTGTTGTTGAGTCGTGTAGATCCTTGTGATGAGCCTGGCGTTGATCTAGTCGCTGAATTCTTTCCAGTCTTGCCTAAGTTGTTGACTAGAAGTACTGTTTCCGAATCCGTACCAGATTTTCGGGTTTCCTCAATCAATAGTCGATCATACACTTTTTCGAAGGTTAATGGTTTGAGATCAAACAACGATTGAACTAGTGAAGTGAGTGAATCGTCTTGGTTTAAACTTCGCAGTAAAAGAGCTGCTGCAAGGCCAGTCGAAATGGACATGAAGTTTGGATTCGCCAGAATGGATGTGGTTAATGCCGTGTATGCCTTCCGAAAGATTAGGAGATGTTGCGCTAGGGATGATCCTGGGGTGTAGGTACAGTTTATTAAACTGTATAACTTGTCGCATAGACTGAGCACCGATTTTTCACCACAAGCATTCGCGAGAGCCTCCATAGCGTTGTAAATATCGCCATCGTTCGCAATGAGAACCGGATGTAACTCTTCAGAGACTGCAGAGTAGAGCTTATTCATGGACCAGGCTGACATCTTCCTATATTCGGGAGTCTTGTTGTTTGCCTTGACCCATTCAGGGTTGATGAGATCTTCATAACCTTTAGCCACGATTACGTTTTGAAAGTGTTTTTTCCACGTGGCCCAGTTGTGACGATTTAACTTTTCGAATTGAGATCGCGATGACCTGTCATCGTCCGAACTATCTGAATTCCCCATGCCGTCGAAATACCTATATCGTGAGCTGTCCTAACTTTAGTCTTATACTAGTGTGGCCAAGCTTAGTCTCTCGCTACCATGTAGTAATTTGAGGATCAAGCACTTTATTGCAGCTAACACGATAAGCTAATAGTAGTAAACAACTAAAAAAAAATAAAGTGAAAGAAAACAGTTACGCGGAAATAAAAAGAAAAATCATATAAATGAGGGAATGATCTAAGGACCTTCTTATTATTCAGATCCTGACGAGAGACTCTAAAAAAGACGCAACGAGATTATAAATAGGAATGGAACGGAAATTTAAAGCAAACAAGCCTGAAGAGAAACAAGAGTTAGATAATTGAAACAGAAATATAATGACTGGGAAAAATAGAAATGGGGATGAGAGCGCTACCTCCACGTGAGCTAATCCTAGCTCCTCCTGAATCTCAATGTTGTGAGTGAGTGTCTTGAAGTGCAGATCTGAACTTGCAGTTTAGAGCGGTATTTGACGGTGAATTAAGGGTTGCGATTATAGTTGGTTGAATTGAAGAATGGTCTTGACTACAGTTGGGCTGCGTGTTCAATTCAAGTACCGGTCGTCTAGCTTTTCATTTTGCATATTCATGCATCATGCTTCTTCTTGAAAATCACACCTTAGTGTTACTGGATTACTTGATGACAGATACAATATACCACTATTGAATCAGAATACATACTAAGATGTAGACCAGTAATTACTAGGGGAGTACCAAACACTCAGACAGACCCACAATCTCAAAGGCTCCAGAACAGATTTAAAAGGTCCCCATTTCATCCCCCTTTGGCTTTTCCTCAGCTCATTCCAGCCTACAGCTTATTTAAACCTTGCCATTTGTTGCCTTCAACCAGTGTCCAGCCTTATAAGCTTTAATCAGTAAGTCCTATTCCTTCCTCTCTTTTTCAAAAATCTCTTCCAACACTCCATTCCATCCCCCTGATCCTTTTGTGCAAGGATAAACTGTTCAGGAATTATTATATATCATAATTCCCACTATCCATTATCCTTCAATCCTTTCTGGGCATTTAAAAACACCTTTTGTACAGGCCCCAGCTTGCAGGAACAAAACCCTGAAACCCAGTTCTTGGCTCCAGAGGGAACCTTAAACACCCCTGCTTGCAGGCCCCTCTGTGTTTCCCTACTTTTTGTCCATTTTCAGCTATTTTCTCTGTTATACCCAAAATCCCCAAGCCCTTAAAAACATTAAAATATCCATAAAAACCCAAAAAATATCAATTCCTTTATTTTCTAAATTTTTGAAGTCCTTGTAGCTAGAGGAATAGTCTTCCTGGCAGCAAGGTAGCTCACACACCCTATCATTGTTGTTGTTGTTTTTTGTTTTTGTTTTTTCCTGTATCCAGGAGACTATGGTTCTTGAAATCTACAAAAATTCAGAAAACACTTCTATCTCTTGAAGATGAGCTAATTAATGTGGATATAATGCATGGTAAATGGTTCATACTAAAAATTTAATTTTATCTGAGAACTCTCTTCTCATGATTAAAGCTTATATCAATATCATGATTAATGGAAATTTAACATAGCAAGTCATGAGTTGAACAATATTAGAGAAAGAATGACCATCTATTCATGCACTCATATTAATCACACCCAATGCTTTGGAAATCCACATTGAGTAGAATAAATAGTGGTCTAATTCTCATAAACTCTGATACCACTCTGGATGAATCACTTCCCAAAAACCAAAAGTAGTTAAGTGCATCCTAGTTACAAATCTGGAATGCACTGAAACTAGTTAGCATTGGTGAACATCAACTTAATTGGTGTATTTACAAAAGAATACACCTTGGATATCTATTCAATCATTTCCTTTCTCACTAGGTTGTGTGAAATCCAGTGTGACAAGGAAAATCTCTACAAAGTTACATGTGGGAATATTTCATGACATTTCCCTATCTGTACCTTCGACAGGACCTGGTGAAGTTTTCAAGGGAAGTCCAGATTCCCTGGGAGGAGCCCAGCTACCACTCTCGGACATTTGGCTACGGGCCTGATTGTGTCCTTCTAACGACCCCCTCATATTCATTCATTTTCCTGTTTCTTGTTTCCATTCTTTCCAAGAAAACTATGCAAGCACATTCAAAATACCCTTGCAAGGTCAAAAGCTAGCACTTGGCCACTGTTTCATTCGTCCAATTGTTTAATTTTACATGTAACACATGGACTCGGAGTGTGGTAGTAGGGAAAAAAAGTCAAATTCGTTTGGTTTGTAACTACACAAGTGATGTGCCCGAGATGGTGTCTAGATTATGATGTGCATTCTGCGGAGCCGTCAAGCGGAGAATGCATCACACCTTGATGGTCCCGCTGAAGCTTCTTTTGATCCCGACAGGAGTGTGGCTTGTATGGCGGGGTTGTGATCTCATTCCGGCTGTACTACTGCTCTGGATCTGCTCTTGCTCCAATGAACACAGTTCAGCCGAATCATCTTCCAGCCCGATTTGCTCCAAAAAATTACTTCTAGCATGTTCATCCTTCATAACGTCCTGGATCACACGAATAGCTTGTTTGCATCTGCGAGACCCCGGATAAAAAATCGGCAAATGAAATTAGTGAAAGAGAGGAAAAAAAGCTTCGCTATACAAAGGTCCCTCACATTTTTCGGTGACCTAGCCATAGAGTCCTATACTTTTCAATCAGGAGATCGAGTTTTGAAATTTCTTCTGGAGTTTTTAAGTCATCTTTCTCTTTCTCTCGATCTTCTTGATCATCGGTTCCCAGTGCGGCTAAGCGACTTTGAAGTTCCATCCACTTCCAAATAAAAATATCTTCTTCAATATCCATTTTGTAACAACCCTTCTTCAAAGAGAAACGCAGGGCTTTGGACAATCTCTTCGATTAAAATTGAATCTTACCGTTTTTTTGAGCTCGCTCTGGACTATAGGGATCTCGGATGTAGGCGGTAGCTTCTCGAGTTCCCCGAGTTCGTTTCTCATTTTTGTAATATTTTCCTTCAGTTCCTCCGGTTTGTTTCTGCAGAAAAGGTTAAATTTGAAGCGTACCAGAGGATCCATCAGTGGGACTGAGTCAGGTTGAATGTGGCTATGAAAAACCTACTAACTTCAGCTCTTCTTGCTCGGTCTGCATCTCTTGAAGAACCTCGGGTGAAACAACAGATTGAGTGGACTAGAATCCCGTTGAGATTTTCCAACCAAAATCAGTTAATCAGTGCCAAGTTAAATTCGACAAATCTTGGTTTTCGAATGTGGGTAAGAAAGCGAAAAAGAAACAAACCTGCTTGCAGCAGTAAACTGCTTGTTTATCGAATAGTTTCATATCAATCTTCTGGGATTCGTGACGATAAGTCAAGCATTTCAACACGTCGGCCTTTTTGATCACTGGAGGACTTCCCGTCGGTTCTGCAGCCCCTGCAGAACCAGATTTAGCAAGGCTAAACCTAATTCTGGTTGCACTTGTAAAAATTCCCTTCCCGTCGCTCTGTGATACTAAAACTACAAAACCAAATTTCCACAGAAGCTCCATGCCTCTCTCAAACCAATTATAAAGCGGTAAGTCCTCAACAATTACAAGTGAAATCATTTAAAACAATTAATCAGATCATTTCCGCACTCCAGGTCTCCAATGTCGCCTTCTGAATTGGATTTCCATCAAAGAACGGAGGACAATTCTGAAGCCGCCGCCGCAATCTTAGCCATGGCGTACCTGGGCAAATGATTTCCCATTCGAACGATAAGGACATACCTTACCCAAGATGATCTGGCTGGAAATCCTTGTAATAGCAGCCCATGGACCCACTTGCGCAACATTGTGAACGACCGTGCATTCATCACCACCATGGGTATCAACGTACAGACTTTCAAGAGTCTGTTGGTTCCACTCGAAAGCTTGTGGAACTCGTCACCAATTTCAAGATCGGACGTTAATCCATATGGAGCCCCACAGCTGGCACGAAGGTCCCTTGATGCTGCAGGTGGCCTAGCGCTTCTGCTCCATTGGATGAGTTCGACAATGGCAGGATGTAGCCTGCAACAGATATTCTCCATCACTCCGGCTGTTTGTGCGAGGGACCTTCAATATGCCCGCGAGACCCTCCTTTCAGTTCTAAAGAGCCTCCAAATATCAAGGATTTCTTGGCCATCCACTCCAGCCAAATGTCAACAGTACAGTTCATTAATTGAAACACAATTCCCATTCCTCACCAAATGTTTTGGCTTTATAGATGGCTTGAATCTTCCTGTCAATGTGGTTGAAGACGAAGAGTAAGTTATCTCATTATTGCACATTTCATCATCTATCCCTATTTATTTATTTAAATTTTTCAGCATCCAGAACACTTATTATAACGGTTGGACATGCTCACACTACTGCAGCAATATCCTCACGTTTGCGCCAGATGGGACAATCATACATGCCATTTTGAACGCACCGGGTTTCTTGGCACAACTCCAACATTGCTGATTGCTTGTACGCAAAGCTGCTCAATAACACTCCAGAGGGTTATCAAATCATCAGTGATACAGCGTTTCCGAGATGTAAAAACCGACTGGACTACAGAATAATGGCCCCAAAGAAAAAAGGGGACCGACTTCCAACAAGTCCGCGTTCATATGCTTGCCTGAAAATGCTCAACGAACAGCTTGTCTCTGCTTGCCAAGCTGCTGAATGGGGCATGCGGTCACTACAAGGATCCTTTGGGAGGCTCAAGCTGCCCCTCCCAGCAGCGGACCATCAATTCCGATTGCAAGTCATTGAAATAGCTGTTCGATTACACCAGGTCAGATGTTGCTCCGTTCAGATCAATCAGACCCACACTGTTTACCAGTCTGTGGAATCTGAGTGGGATCTGCTCAGTCGGTCTTTTCATAACTCTTTATTCTCTTCTATTCAAAGGCGCTGCCGAATCAGCCGCTATTATAATGGTTGGATGTAAATTGTATTTCACTAAATCCAATTCACATGCACTGAGCAAGAGTAAAGAGTAAATAACAAATAACACTTGTTTTTGGTGAATGAAAATGTTTGAAGTCACATAAGCAAGAGATTATGACATTCAAAAGAGGAAAGAAATAATACAGTTGCGCGCGGCAAATCACTGTACCACTTTTGGGGGTGTCCGGATGGTCAGCCCCTGGAAATTTTCAAAAATTTACCCGACCCCCGGGGGGTACGGGTGGCAGGAAGTGCCATTTTTTGTGAAAGTCAGATTATTTCAACATTGTATGTGCATTTTCTGTCTCGAAAAAAAAAAAACAGAGTAAGTTTTCTCAATCCTTCTGCACGATAAAAAAAAAACTGAAATTTACTTCAGATTGACTTGATTATTTTAACAGGTATGCTCAGTAAGGCAAAGAAAGCTCAACGTCTCAGGAGGCGCCGCGAGAAAAACACTCTTTCGGTGAAGAAAGCCACAAGAAAAGTCAATCAAAAGCCCAAATCAAACTCTCAAGCAATCACAATTGGACTTGATAGTGAGGGAGACGAACCTGGCAACCCAATTCTGGTGGATTCTGATGTGGAAGAAGCATTCGAAATCACTGGCCATCAAGAAAATGAACTGGAGCAGATCAATCAAGCAAATGATCTTGTTGCCTTCATCCACTCTTTGTTCAACGATAGTGATTCCTCTGGAGACGATTCTGATCAAGACGACCTGTTCCAAGGACTCTGGCCAGTTTTTCAAACCTGTACGAAACATCATCTTCAGCCCCCAGTTAAACGCATTCTCAAATCGGGAAAGAATGGCTATCAGAAACCGATTGAAAACCCTGATTCAAGTTCTTCCAAACTAATTCCGAGTAAAATTCCCCGTCAGACTCAACACGACCGCCAAAAAAAACATCAAAAGGCCCTTGGAAAGGACAACAACATTATGTTGCAGTGGCTCAACAATGGAAATTATAAAAGTACCTCCCTGCCACCCACGATTCAATCCAATCCTATTAACTCCACCAACCAATTATCAACTGCAGTCTCTCCTTCCAACGATTCTGTAGAGCTTCGACTTTCCTCCCATCTACAATCTTATCTCTCCGCTCCAAATACTATGAAACAAACTCCATCCGATGAGGCCCAACAAGAATGGGAAGAATTGGCCAAAGCAATTGACTTTGCTACAAAAAACTACAAGAAGAAATCGACTCAAGACTTGTCCAACTTTCCTGAATCCATAATTGCCGACTTAAACGAGTTCAACTACCTACGACGTGAATACAGACTTAATGGAAACAAAAAACCTGCCAAAACTGCTGCTCTTGTCACAGCCCAATCTTTGATTCGAAGAAGATCAATGATCAAAACAAATGCGCCAAGGCCACTCAGTGGCATTTATCTGGCCCAATCCATTGCAAAGCAGGCAAAATACATAATAGCTAATCATTCAATCCGAAGTTCACAAAATGGAAACCAAACCAATCACAAGTCCCTCATCAACAACAAAGAAATTCGACAATCACTTTTTACTTGTCAGCCACAGAGGTAATATCAGCATACCTGACATTACCCAAGTAGCTACAATCCTTAATTATTATTAATTGTAATTAATTAGTATCTTTATTTCATATTTATTTAGTCTTATTATATTAGAAATAATACATTAATATTATTCTAATATAATATATATTATGTAGAACCATACCAATACTGTACATATAACCTTTATTACATATTATATTTATTCTGTTCAAATAACATGTACTCAAGAGGTATAAACCAATGACTGCTTTACCTTTGATTACATATATTTTATTATAATTAATTGTTATAATATTATTAATTGTAATATATAACAATAACAGTATCACTGGAAACATAGT